>JABFAK010000231.1:0-27246 GCA_013266265.1 Fusarium sp. NRRL 66182
GCCCAACCCCTTGGCCGCATTCACATTCGCCCCTACAAAGGCGCCCACTCCAGCGCCCACAAGCGTCCAGTCGTCCGTCTCCAGCTGGCCTTGGTTCTCCAACAATCTCCAGCTTCGATCCCGCCACTCAATCTCCTCGCGCCCTCTCATGCGGCCCAGCGTCACGAGAGCGCCCATGCCCAGCGCCGCGACTGTGCCTGTTGATGCGGCGCGGATGAGGCGAGGCGTCAAGGAGAGAGGGACGGCCGAGGTTGTCCTGGGACGCAGAAAGGGGATGAGGTGGCGCGATGTTGCTATGCCCGAGGCGATGATTGTGTTTAGTGTTACTGTTCGGACTATGACGTGGCCTGTGAGGATTGTGTGTGCAAGAGGCTGTTCCTCTGCGTAGGAAGAGTGTGGAAGAAATCGCGACATTGTATTCTTTGTCTTGTGATGTTGTGATTGAGTCTCTGAGAAAGAAGCTGACATGTCTTTATATGTATAGATATGCAAGCAGACCTCTTTATTCAATACCGCGTCATATCATCAAGCCACTTCTCTTCCTCTCCTCCTCGGCCCCGAAGCGTATTTAGCACCCGGCGATGGCTTCAACAGCACGGATAGATCAATACGCCGACTGCCCCACTAGAGCTTACATAGATGCTGTAGGTATATGATATTTGCGAATGCGAGTCAACACCAGATAAATGTCGATATGCACATCTCTCTGGCGAGCGATAGACCATGGTCTACTTTGTACATTATCTACAGTAACTCGTCCGACGCCTCCTTTTACCGAATAATCAACTCATGCTTTATGATATCCACCAACGCCTGGCCTATCCCAATGACACTATTCCCAGTCCCAATCCTAACCCTATGCTGTAGCCATCTTTACTCATCGTCGCTCATATCCATCATACTGTCCCCCTTGTCAACCGAGTCATCCTCATCCTCCAACACCGTCATCCGCCTTGATCTTCCAGCTCTCCCCTTGCCGGTCCCAGTCCCCTTCCCCTTCCCCTTCCCCTTCTCCCTCCCTGCTGCTCTCCGACCACCATTCACCTTGATCGCAGCATCTACCTTGCGCTGTCCCAGCGACTGCTCAAAGTCCAGCAGATCATCGGCCTCGGACTCTGCCGCTCCGTCTATCAACGCCGTCTCCTCCAGAGCCTTGTTAAGCAGCTCTGTCGCGATGCTGTCCTGCGGATTGATTGCCAACGCCTCGTGCAGCACTGTCACTGCCTCCTCGGGCTTGTTCTGCTCCATCAGGATGAGACCCTTTGCGCTGAACAACGCCGCGTCCTTGCCTCCCTGTCTCAGCACCTCGTCAAACTCTGCCAATGCTCGATTAAAGTGTCGCAGCCGTCGGAACGCATGGCCCAGGTTTGTTCTGGCCGCCAACCACGCCGAAGGGTCGCTTTCCATATCATCAGCCATCTTGAGCGCTGCTGTAAAGTACTGGGCCGCCTCCTTGGGTTTGTCCTGGTGATATTTGACGATGCCCATCTCATTCAAGAGTAAGGGATCCGTTTTGCAGAGCCCGTAAGCTGTTTTGAGAAACTCTTCCGCCAGCGTCATGTTGTTGAGGGCGTGATTTTGCATGCCCAAAAATACTTGAGGCAGATGCGTGCCCATGAAGAGCCTCGCTGCCGTTGAATAGGCCGAAATCGCCTGATCGTGCTCACCCTCTGCTGCGAATGTGTGTGCAAACCCAATCCATGCCGGCCCAAAATGCGCATCCATCATACTCGCCTTGCTAAAGTACCTTCGCGCCTCGGGGATCTTGCCAATAGAAAAGTAGTAGATTCCAACTGCGAGCCACGAACATGGCTCCTCGGGGTGACTATCGGCTAGATCATGAGCAATCAGGAACAAAAGATTCTTCTCCTTGAGCTCAAACAGGCAAGCCAGATGAACAGGATACACGCTAAAGTTGTACTTGTCCTCCTGCAGGATTCCGTTGGTGATATTCAAAGCGTCGCGGTACCGGCACTGCGTATACAAAAGGTCCGCCCGTGCAAGCTGCAAGTCCGGATTCGCCGCCAGTCGGTAGTGTGTCGAAAGCGAATCATACGCCGTCTCAAACGCCCCGGGATTGCGGTACTTGGATAGCCGTGTCGTGTACAACATCTTTGTAAAGTCGGCCGCCTCCTGCGAGGATGACACATCCCCCGAGACATGAATCGCGTCGAAGTCGAGGCTCTCGAGGAACGTCCATTCTTCATCCGGAGACAGAAGCGAGTTGTTCATGAGCTGCTGGAACGCCTCGAAGCACTGCACGTCGATGCGCACTGCATCTTTGTAGCACTCCTTTGCGCGGTCGAAAGCATTCTGTTTGGCGTAGCAGATGCCGCGCAAGAAACACATGGCAGCCTCGTACCTTCGGTTCGCCGCCTCCTCCTCGGCTGCTTGGTCGCGACGTCGCCCATGGCGCGCCTGCGTCTTGCGCTTGTTGCTCGCGCCATTGGCGATGAGATGTGTCGGATTGCGATCACCCAGAACAGAGAGAGCTTCGTCGAAGCGAGACTGCTTGATAAGGCAGTGTCCGGCGAGGTAGCGACATGATGGGTTCCGAGCGATGAGGTCTTGACTGGAGAGGAATGCTTGAGCGCGTGTGTAGTTTCCCGTCGCGAAATGGACTTGGGCAAGCCAGAATGCGTCTTGATCGTTATCTGTAAGAGAAACCTTGTTAGAAACCTATAGCAAGAGGGTTTGCGGCAAGATACCATGGACATACTGGTCAACGCAAGCAGCTTGTCGCCGATAAAGATGGCCGACTCGTACTGCGCCTTATTGAGGGCGTCCTGCCTCCATTCCCTCAGGAAGTTTTCCATGCCTGATTTATTCGAGGCTCATTGGGTTCACTGTACAGTCCAGTATATTGGATTGGCTCGCAGGTGGTGTCGTGTGTTGCACTTCTGAACAGCTGTCTTTGTTTTGGATAGTGTCGTCAATCAACATCCCACCATCAAAAGTCAATAAGCCCAAGCGTCGTCTCACCGCAAGCCCAGCCCACCTCAGCCGCTGCTCGCCCCTGGAGCTCAGGCCTTCAGGGCGTTTACAGAACCCTCAGTGGGTGTGTCCCCAGCAACGGCGGGGTAGCTCACAGTGGCTACAGCCCCGTTGGTGGGGTGTAACAGATGTAGCGTATCAGAAGCCGTCAATTTGGCACTCGCCGATACAGGAACCCGTCATGATCAACTTTTAGAGATCCATACTCAACATCTTTCAATACTTACAGACCAAAACCAATTGACTTGTGACTATGTCTTCTCAACCTACCAGATGGGCTGCCCTTGCCCGCGACACAAACGAGACCAAGATCCAGCTCGCCCTTAACCTCGACGGCGGCGACTTTCCCCCCGAGACCGACTCCCGCCTACTCGACGATGGCGATAGCCACGCTTCTCAGGCCAGCAAGTCGCAAAAGATTGCCGTAAACACGGGCATTGGCTTCCTTGATCATATGCTCCATGCTCTGGCCAAGCACGCGGGCTGGAGTCTTGCTCTGAACTGCAAGGGTGATCTTCACAGTCTGCTCTCCCTCACTCCCGCCACGTACGCCCATGACTGACTGACATCTACAAGTTGATGACCACCACACCGCCGAAGATGTCTGCATCGCTCTTGGATACGCCTTCGCTCAAGCCCTCGGCACCCCCGCCGGTCTCGCCCGTTTTGGCTATGCCTACGCTCCCCTCGACGAGGCCCTCTCCCGCGCCGTCGTCGATCTCTCCAACCGCCCCTACAGCGTTGTCGACCTCGGCCTGAAGCGAGAGTGGCTCGGCCAGCTGAGCACCGAGATGGTGCCTCACTGCCTGCAGAGCTTTGCTCAGGGTGCTCGTGTTACGCTGCACGTCCACTGCCTCCACGGCGACAACGACCATCATCGTGCTGAGAGTGCGTTCAAGGCTCTTGCTGTGGCTATCAAGGCTGCTACTGCGAGGATACCGGGCAAGGAGGGTGAGGTGCCTAGCACCAAGGGCACTCTGAGTACGTGAAGGAAACGGATCGGTTAGGAGTCCCGGGCGTGTTTGATTTTGGTTAGATCTAGACGATGGGTATCTATATGACGGAGAGAATAAAGATCTGGATAGCATTGTGCATTATGAGTTGGAACTCGAGCTGAGCAAAGAACCCCTTGAGAAATCCAGTGATACAATACAGCAAGGTTCGCGTTAGTTTAGGGAACTCGTGTAGAGAAATGGTCCCAACATCGGATATCTTCCACTAAGTTGATTGTGCTATTAGAAACACCTAGACTACATCCTTTGCTATTTTTATATACTGTACTTGAATTTTCCTAAGTACGGTAGTCACCGTTGATGGTGACATAGTCGTGACTGAAATCACAGGTGTAGTGCACAGCCGACTTGTCGCCTGTTCCCAGCCTGACCACAATTTCGAGGTCTTCCATCTTCAGAATCTCTGCTGCCCGAGCCTCGTCAACCTCTTCAGGCTCGCCATTCACGAGGAGCTTGAGCTCGGCCGAGCCGTCGGTGGGGACGAAAGAGACATTGGTGCAGTCGGGAGAGATCTCGGGAACATTGTTCACGGGTTGACCAGGAGGAGAGATGAGAGCATATCCAGTGGCGCACAACACGCGACCCCAGTTCGCATCCTTTCCGTACAAAGCGGTCTTGACGAGGGGCGATGTGGCGATGGACCGACCAACCTGGCGAGCTGCCTCCTCAGAAGCGCAGTCGACGACACGAATGGTGACAAACTTGGTAGCGCCCTCTCCGTCTCGGACAACGTACTTGGCCAGATCGACAGAGAATTCAGTGAGGAGGTCCTTGAAGGCCTCGTAGTCAGAAGACTGCTCAGACGCAACCTCCTTGCCGCCAGCAGCGCCGTTGGCGAGAAGAGCGACGGTATCGTTGGTAGACGTATCGCCGTCAATGGTAATTGAGTTGAATGAGCGATCCACGGCATGACGGAGGACGTCGGGCATGACGGCAGGAGAAATAGGAGCATCAGTAGCTAGAATGGTGAGGAGGGTGGCCATGTTGGGCGCAATCATGCCTGCACCCTTGGTCATACCGGCAATGCGATACTCGACACCGGGTGAAGAGGGCAGCTCAAAGGTTCGAGACATGAGCTTAGGGAATGTGTCGGTGGTGCAGATGGCCTTTGCGCAGTTGAGCCAGTGGGTATGAGAGTCACCGGCCTGGTTGACAGCATGAGGGATCTTGTCGATGATCTTTTGGATAGGCAGCCTGGGCCGAGTCAGCTGTGAGGGCCATTGAAGCACCAATTGGACAAGACAAACCTCTGGCCGATAACTCCAGTGCTCATCACAATCGTAGAGTCCTCGTCGCCAACCTTTTGGTCCGTTGCGCGGGCCATGTTGGTGGCATCCTCAAGACCTCCGGTGCCGGTGACGGCATTTGCGTTGCCGGAATTGATCACGACGCTTCGCAGGCCAGCGTTCTTCTTTTGCTGGAGCAGCCTCCTGCTGTAGGTTACAGGAGCAGCCTGGAACTTGTTCTTTGTAAAGACGCCAGCAGCAGCGCAGGGTCGGTCTGAGCTGACGAGAGCGATGTCGGGTTTGCTGGTGTTGCTGGCCTTGACACCAGCCCAAACGCCTGAGGCGACGAAGCCCTTGGGATAGGTCCCCGAAGTAGGAATGTATTGGATCTTGGAGGCCGGGATTGGTGCTGAGCCCAAAGTGGCGGTCGATGACGCCGCTGATTTCGCCGAGTAGGCGCGAACAAACTTGTTCATCATCTTGGCTTGATGTTGTTGTTGTTGCTACTGTGGTTAGGAAGAATCTTGGCTGGGGTCTGATATACAGGTAGGTACATGCCACCCTGACAGGCAGCGGTATCGCAGCGATCCATTCGCCTGTGGCTGCTGGGTGATCAAGCTGCGCGCTCCATGTTGACTGACTCACTGTGGGAGGAGCTTGAGTAATAACCGTAAATCGGAATTATAATTGTTATAGAAGACATGAAGTTCCATGAGATGAGGTATCATGAGATGAAACGAGATTGATCATATTTTTGTGAGGCTTGTGTTGTCCCTCTAGTTGATTATGTAGCAACATGTGTACAGCACAAACATACTTCAAGGGCAATTCATGCATTGTGAGTAATCTGCAGTAGTAGTGGTGACTCGACTCCGTAAACTCAGAAGAATGACTCTTTGATGCATTGCTGATACTTTTTTTTAGTGTTTGGTTGTGACAGAGATTATTGACGTAAAGCAACGACTTTTACGTGATTCTCAAGGTCATGCGTGAGCCAAGTAGACTATATGTGTGAGTAATTCGAAAGTAGATAATTTTACAGCTACAGCAAAAAGACGATAATAGAATGATAGGCAGGTACTGTACCTTGGTCAAGCTACACAGGGTGATGCAATTCCATCTAAATAAGTACCTACCAGGTATATATCAATAAAGATACAAGAGCAGGCAGGCAGCGCTGGTTAATCCGCATCAGCATCAAAGCAATGGGAATATCAACAGGCAAGCAAACACAACTCATTCACTGATAGAGTGGCAGGCAGGCAGGCACCTACACCTGTAGGTACCGCTGGTGCCTGGACGTGGCTGCAAAGTTAATAGTGCCCCACTCTCCAATCAACAAACAGCACAACCCAATTTTCTGCCTCAGCGCCTTAGGTAATCTCAAATATGGCCCGTGCGCAGCTGATCCAGAATAGCTATAAAACCTCGACTTCCCTCCTCTCTTTCAGTCTTCTTTTCTTCCTTTCTTCCCCATCCAAGTGCAAGGGCGTTTTCCTTCTCCGTGAAGCGATAAGCTGAGAGAGGAATTTTGCTAGTTGAAAACTATACACTGACCGCTCCTCGTTGGGTTCGCCCGGCGAGGGAATTTTTGGAACACTTCTCTGATGGGAGAGATCTTTTCTTTCATTGCGTTTGATCCTTGATGGATTGTCGCGAAGAAGGAAGTTTGGTGATGCGTTGTATGTGTACGAATATCTACCATGCTCTCAAGGGAATATGTTGGTGCTCAGGCCATGGATATAAAGCATGAGTTCATCGTACATGTCTCTTAATGTGTGCGCGAGACGATGTTCTTGATTTGAAATGTGTGTATGTATGAATGACTGTCGCGTGGTAAATATAGTTCGCACACGCAGATGGATGCTCTCTGCAATTTGGTTATGGGAGAGTGAGTGTCTCGAGATTGATGGTATCTAATGTAAAGAGAAAAGTCCCAAAGCCCTCACTCAGTTCAATCGATATCCTTATAATCCAAGATTATTTAGTACATCATTCATTATCCCATCAAGTGTTTGGTGGTCATTCACGCTTGTGAGGCTCTGCTCTGTTGCCCACGTCTTTCCTAGCGCGGGGCATTTCTCCATCTCCAAATGCCGGCCCAAATCTTTATTTTCCAGTGACTCAAAGCCTCCATCCGAGCACCCCTCGTCGTAAATCACCTCCCAAAAAGAAAACACAGCATTTTCTCCATCAGCGACTATTATCGACTCTATTTTCGAAGCATCGCATCAAAAACGGCATAGCACATCTTGTACAGTTTTCTCTGTTACATCACCTTTCAGCTTAATCGCTGCAAACTCTTGGAGTTGCCCCGCCCTCTCTACACAACCGCATTCCATCGACATCACCTCTCACCAGCTGCGCTCTCTTGAAGAACGGCCCTCATGTCCACCGAAGTTGGCGACTCGGCCCCTGCGCCGCAAGCCCCCGAGAAGCAAGACGTCAAGGCGGAAAAGAAGGACCAGAACAAGCCTCAGCAGCCCAAGGACCAACAATCCGCCAGCGAGAAAAAGTTGTCCGGCGCTGAACTGAAGAAGAAGGCCAAGGAGGAAAAGGCTGCCAGGCGAGCACAGGCCAAGGCCTCGCAGACTTCACAAGGCCCTGCGCAAGGCGGACAGCAGGCGGGTGGCGAGGGCAAAGGAGGCAAGGCGAAAACCAAGCAGGACGGACAGCATCAGCAGCATGGCGGCGCAAAGCTCCCTCTGCGGCCGGCTTCGACGACGGCTGCGGCCAAGGACAGCAAGCCCTCGATACCAGACTGCTTCAGCCACTTGTCTATGGCCAGACGGATAGACATGACCCATGCCGACAAGGACGTCAATCCTGCTGTCTTGGTTCTCGGTGAGCACATGAGCGCATTTGCTATCAGTGATAGCATTACTAGACTCGAAGCCACACTCCTCGCCTTTAAAAAGGTGAGCCACCCTCTTCTCTCTCTGCACATGGACGCTCTTCTCTTCTAACAACTTTAGGTCATCGAGGAGTACACAACTCCCCACGGCTTCACCTTTTCTCGCCACTTCACCTCTCACGTTCTCAACCCCCAGATCGAGTATCTCACAGCATGCCGCCCCATGTGTTTCTCCATGGGCAATGCCATCCGATGGCTCAAGCTCCAGATCAGCAAGGTCGACATTGATCTCCCCGACTCTGACGCCAAGAAGCTTCTGTGCGAGTCCATCGACAACTTTATCCGTGAGCGCATCACCCTCGCCGACTATGTCATCGTCAGTACTGCCGCCGATATGATCGTCGACGACGATGTCGTGCTCACTTATGCCCACCACCACCTTGTCGAGCGCACTCTCCTCCAGGCCCGCAAGGATAAGAAGAACTTCCGCGTGATTCTCGTCGACGACCCTTATGAGCGCGTCGGAATCGACCTCGCAAAGAAGCTCGCCGCCGCCGGTATCCACGTAGCCTACTCTTCCGACCTTGGCGCTCTGCGGACGCACCTCTCCGAGACCACTCAGGTCCTGCTCGCCGCCGAGGCCATCTTTAGCAATGGTGCCATGTACGCCCGCGCAGGCTCATGCGATATCGCCACGGCAGCCACAGACCTTGGCGTCCGCGTCGTCGCTCTGTGCGAGACCATCAACTTCACCGAGCGGGTATCCATCGACTCGCTCACCTATAACGAGATCGACCCCGAGCGATCCACGGATGCTGGCTTCCGTCTGCTGTTTGACACTACGCGGGACAAGTATATTTCGGTGGTGGTGACGGAGCTGGGCAATTCTTCTGCTACATCTGTTCCGGCCATTCTAAGAAAGCTAGAGGAGCTGTAGGCCTCTGAGATTTCAAATGAAAAGAATGTGGGTTTTATGAATGACTTGGTAGATTGCGGCGTCTTGCTTGTCTGGGACAATGTGAGTGAGTGAACTATGATAGAGGCAGCTTAGCTTTATGAAGCAATGAAAACTAGATTCGTAGTTGACTGTGTATGTGGTGTGCTATCCACGCCTCAATGGCTACTCACGCAGGTGCCGTGTATTCGTGATACGGCCTAGGGATATGGAGTCATGGATCTACTAGACAATATCATGCCATCACGGCCTTGACCAAAAGCTCTGGTGTATTCTTTCAATCCCAACGTCCCATTTCGACGCTCTACATCCCGATATCAATACCACAAATGTACAATATTCCCTCCCCATCTTCCGATCAGGGGTTCCCATTCATTGAATTTCCTCTCCATCCTCATCCTTCTTAAGCCTCAGCAGCATCCCGCTCCGCCTTGCGCGCTCGCTTCTCGAGAAGCAATGCCTTTCGTTCCTGAAGCGTCGAGGTCTGTCGGTCGTCTACGCCCTGCAGCCAGTATCCGAAGCTGGCGCCGCCGGCCGCGTACACGGGGTATACCCAGAGGGAGGACTTGTTGAAGAAGGGGCGCATCTCGATGCCCATTTGCCAGAAGCGAGCGCCGAGGCCTTTTTTTTAATGCCCATTGTCAGTAGCTGATTCTCTCTCTTCTTCTATCTCATTGTTCGTTGCTCTCTATGTTGTGCTTCGGGCTGTTGTCTGGCGGGGAAGACGTACCGAAGAGGCTCCAGAAGGCGATGCGGTGCACCATGTTGGGCAATTGGCCGTCGAGGAGTCGAGAGCAGTGAGTGGAGGTGTTTCTCGGGGAGAGGTTCGTTCAGTGGGCGAGGTCGTGGGCGTTGAGTGCTGTCGTTGCCGAGAGGTGAGGTCGTGATCTTGAAGATCGGAGCTTAATTGGAATTGACTTGATTGGTCAATATTGCTGTCACGTGAGATGTCTACATCCTACCCTGCAGCGAGCGACAGCAGATCTTGGAATTAATCGCAGACGAAAATTAATATACATACATACATACATACGGAATTAATCGCAGGAGGGGAATGATTCCATGAGATACACCATTGAATTTGTGATTATTGATCACTGCCACTTTTGCATAATTATGACTGGTAATATTGGCTGGCTGTTTTAAGTGATTGTGGTGCTTCAACCTCACATTCCATATTCGCACTCCTTAAGTATCAACTTGTTCAATTCTTAAGTTTTCAAGCTCGGGCACACAGTAAACTGAAAATAAAAGACAAACAGCTCTGCTGCGATGGCAATTACGATGTGTATCGATTTATCTACACGAATCTAAAATCTACGTGCACTAACCAACCCATGTGCCGTTCTGGCAACAAAACCAACCAACCAACCATCGAACTCAGGTAATACCCCAAAAGTACAAAATATTACAATAACTCCCCGCTATGCCGTTAAAAAAACAATCATCAGTCTAGCAAGCTTCTACTTGAATAGGGCGGCGGCGCTCCAGATGGAGGAGGTGAGGAGGGTGTTTCGTTGCGAGCTCCAGCATTTGTTGTTGTCCACTGCGCCGTCTTGAGTATCATCTTGGGGAAGTATTGCTGAATAAAAGATTCACTGGGACTGTTAGCATCATATCATGACCGCGAGAGGAACGTGACTTACGTGTAGTAGCTGTGGTCTGAGTTATGAACCGACACAAGATTGTGTGCCAGCTCATGCGCCAATACTACCCACCACCACGTCGCAGCCTCTGCCTTTGCCTGTCCATTTCTCCCACCCTCGAGCTGAGCAGCGTGCAACTGTAAGAAGAATCTAAAGTTGCAAAAGATACTGCCTCCAGTGTTGAAAGCAATGGTTCCACCAGCCTCATCGTAAAAGATGTGCAGCACCTTTGGTGACATGGAGTAGACGCCGCCAACTTCAGTCAACAGGCTGGAAAAGACATTGATACTGCTGAGGTGCTTCGACAAGAAATCACTAGGATCTTGAATATCTCTAGACACAAAAACTTTCATGCCGTTAGATGTCTCCGCTAAGAAGGTGATGTTTTGCGCGGGCGTCTTGTCACAGTAGGTGGCCTGCTCCTTGACTTCGCTGACCTGAGGCTCCGAAAAGACGCTATTAGATCCATATGCTCGGGTTGACTTGACAGCATTCAAAAGGTTCTGCTGCACAACTGCAGGGCTAGTCACCCTGCCCTCATCTTTCTGCGGACGCTTTCCGGTATTGGAAGTGCTGCCACCAGCAGCTTCTATCTCCTTGGGCTTGTCCAGGAACTTGTCCAGCTGCTTATGAGATTGGTCGTCCTCGTCCGGCTCAGCTGTCTCGAATCCAAGTCGACGGCTTAGGTTTGAAAACAGTCCTCTACTCCTCCGCTGGTCTGGGGTAGGCTTTGGCTGCTCTGGTGAATCCCATGCGCCAGGCATCGACGGGCCAAGGGGCTCCGGTACCCTGGTAGCTTCACGAGCAGCCTCAGCCGCTTTTGCTTCTGCTCCCCACTGCTGCTCCCTTTCCTGGATCTGGCGTTGCTCTTCCTCGAGAGCCTTTCTCCTCTCTTCCTCAGCAATTCTCGCCTCGGCAGCCTTGGCTCGGAGAATTCGGTCGACGTTGTAACCGCGATTCCTCAGGCCGTAGAGATCTAGGGTTAGGAATGGCTCGAAGAAGAGGTAAGCCTGCTGGTTTGGCCTGTTCAGCAGCATCTGACAGATAGCCTGGCCAACCTGGTACATATCGGGCTTTGTCTCGTCCGACACGTAGAGGGTCCAGCCGCTACTGGTCTTGCTGCTCGCCGCTGAGCGCTTCTCTGTGTGAGTTTGAGTTTGCCCTTTGAGGGTTCTTCGCAATGCCACAGAGCGGACGACATCAACAGTAAGATTCTTGTCTAACCACTTGGCATCGTGTTTGATCACATCGCGTCTGTAGTTTGCGTATTCGAAGAGGAAGATCTTTGATCTTTCGACAACGTGCTTACGGAGGTTGAGTGCAGCCTTTTGCCTATCGCTGTGTGGTCCAATCCTAATGTCCTCTTGAACGATGCTGCTCAGCCTTTGGGCACCAAGCGACAGATAGAATGCCTCGAGGGCGTCCTCTTCTGGCGCACAGATAAGTCGATCCTTGAACAACCTGTAGCTGATAATGTCATCAAGAATCACAATCTGACTGGCAGAGGCAAGCTGATACTGTCTGATGGGTTCGTCCTCTTCCTCAAGGTCGTCTGATTTCCCCTTGGGAGGTGCTAGTTCCTTGTAAGCAAGAAGGAAAGGTGCTGCGCGCATTCTTCTCCAGAGTTCCTTATCCCTATGAAGGGTCGAGGATGCTTCAGCCAGTGATTTAAGAAGATCCAGGTACTTCTCCGAGCTTTGAAGGACACCAAGGAGACGGGCTGGCTCGGTGCATGCCATTTGTGCCACCTCCAGCTTGGTGGGCTCACTCTTTGCACCACACTGGAACAAAAATGCATTTGCCTCGGGGCCGAAATCGACAAAGTCAAAGATATCCCCGTATGTTGTCGAAGTACCAAGGTACACACGGGAAGGACTGACATGTGTCATGGTAGATACTGGTTTCTCAGATGATCGAGAAGTCCGAGAGATGGGAACTATGGCGGCATTCCGAAGCTTGACCGCGTTGTTTTCACCCAATTCGGTAATTCGAGACGCGAAGTAGCTGAAAAGAGCGACAGCGTTCTGGTGATCTTGGGGAGGTGAGGCTAGAAGTCGGTTCACACAGTCCACCATTGGCGGATCTCTTGCTACTCCGAATTTCTATACATGTTAGTCGAGCTCATCTGTAATGTGCGGGCTTAAACTTACAATGGCATGGTCATGGAGGTCTTTCCTGAGGATATTAAACCCAAGGATAGACGCTTGTGGATTGTAAAAACATTCCGAGGGCGATACAAGACGAGTGCTCCCCTGAAGAGGCATGATTGCCTTGGGGCTGCCGCCGAGCTGGAATGATCCATATCCATTGATCTGGTGGTTTGCGAGGAAGTAGGTCATGGAAGAAACCCGCAGGGCTTCGTCTTTGCCCGACATCAACTCGACAAGCTCAGGAACAGATGGATGAGGCCTGAGCCCGAGCGAGTTCAGAAATCTGGCCTCTGGACTTCCCGGCCGATAGCTACCGGGAGGGCCAGGCCATTGAAGAATAGGCATTTGCAAAGCACGAACAGAGTCCTTTGGTTCAAAGAGTTCCGAAACCCTGTATAGCGTTTCCGACCCCTTGGTTGACTCCATACCTTTCGGGCCGGCTTCCGCTGGACAGAAGCGTGTCTTTTTCAGTTTGCTAAGGTCCTCGTTGGGGATATCCCCGCGAACAGACGCGAGATATTTGATCAGTTCAACGTGACTCCATTTCTGGTGACCTGCCTCGCTCGAAGCGTTGAGAAGTCGAGTAAAGATGGTCTCAAGATCAACCGTTTTTCGAACACCGATGGTTACCAAGAACTTCTCCTTTATCTTTTCGCAGCCTTGGATGACAGGGAGATCATCAAACAGCTTGACAACGGGGAAGAAAGCCTCTGTCGGCCTTTTCATACCCTGCTTGGTGGGTACTACTGTGTGAGCTTGAAGAAGCGGGACAATCGTAGCTCTTGCACCCGAGCTCGAGTTCTCAAAGTTCTTGGAGAGAACAGTCAGAACTTGAATCGCAAATTTGGGTGACCGTGTCAAGCTCTGATCTTCTGACCTAGCAGCATCCGTGTCTAGGAGGAACCTAATCCAGGGTAGGATCTCTAGTGGCTCCCATCCAAGAGCATGTAGCTCGGCCTGTTGAGAATTGGCCGTGAGTGCGTGCGGTATCGTGGTCGGAGGGATGGGTAAAGTTGCCGGAATTCTGCCCGCAATGAGATGATTCCTGATGCTCCCAAGGGCAATTATCTCACCCTGCTCCCCATCATCGCTCATTGTACCAACAGCAACTTCAAGGAGGGCTGCTCGACTACCGGGGTCAAGCTCACCACTCAAGCTCTTCTTACCCGCCCAGCTGATAAAGTTGATAAGTTGCACTTTGTTCATCGCTTTGGTCTCTAGTTCTTTCTTCACATCTGTAACGGTGATGTGCGAAATAAGACCAAAGTCGATGAGTTTCTTAATAAATGGGACACTCTTCATCTCTTCAGGCACGACAGGAATGCTATCGACGAATTTACCCATCTCGTCCGAGGCAATGCGGACATCTGCCGTCTGCAGCACACCTCGGGTCGAGTAAGTCTCAATAGACGCCTTCTTAAAGCATATCCAGAATGCTTCTTCAATAATTTGGCCAACCTGACCACTAGGGGTCGAATCGCCGAATGTGAAGGTTTTGAGGATATGAAGAGCCTCGGGCATATATTTGGCTATAACGGCTGGAGAGAACTTGGGCTCCTTTGCCAAGGCCAGCTTTATTCGACTGCTCAGATCACTCATTTCATTGGCAAACGCAAGTCGAGTGATGATGCCTGCAGCACGAAGAATTTCAATATTCCATGTCCTGACCCATCGAGCGTTCAAATCGATGGCTTCTCTCTCCACGGTTGGAATTACTGAAGGTGCTGAAATATGTAACCCAGCTCCAGTAGTCTGCATTGTGGGAAAGCCAATAAAGATGCGTCCACCTGGCTTCTTGCTGGGGAGCACCGAGGCAAAGACATCTGTGGCTTTA
This sequence comes from Fusarium sp. NRRL 66182, assembly GCA_013266265.1. Taxonomy (NCBI): domain Eukaryota; kingdom Fungi; phylum Ascomycota; class Sordariomycetes; order Hypocreales; family Nectriaceae; genus Fusarium; species Fusarium sp. NRRL 66182. Next base: position 14,673 of record JABFAK010000231.1, read on the forward strand.
CTAAGCGCTCCAGAAGAAGCAGCTTCTTGAGAAACCTGAGCCTCGTCATAAGACGAAGTCAAGATAGCAAGCTTCGTTGTCTTTGGCGGAGGTTTCTTTGTGGCTCGTTCAAGTTCTGATGCAAAAGCAGCAGCCACGCTCGTGCGGATACTTGCAGAGGTCGCTCGAAGGAAGATTGTTGAGGACGAAAGCTTAGTTACATCTTCAGAAATTGTCACCTGTGCGGCGTTCTCTTCACTCTGCGCCTTTGTCCTGATGCCGGCTTGCGATGCAGTCGATGTGAGTCTTGCAAAGAAAGATCTTAATGAGGGGGCTTCAGAAGCGCCATAAGAATCTGCTGATTTTGTGGAAGATGCCGTGGCCTGTGGCTTCCAGCCTATAGCCGCCATATAAGACGCATCGATTTGCGTGCTTGTGCGATCGACACTCACGACCTTCATCAGGCCATCTTTTGTTCTTGCCTCTAGATCCCGGGGCAAGGGTAGCTCAACGCTTGGAGACGACTTCTTCTTAAGCGCCAGAATCTGATAGTCATCGATCCAGAACTCGATATGCTCAAGTGCGACAAAGGTCAGACTGGTAGCAAGAAACTGGCTAACAGACAAGAGATTCGGTAGGGGCGTCGTGGTATTTCGATAATCTAGAACGAACGTCGTATGATGGGTAGCCTGGTCTGCTGGCAGCTGAGACTTCTTGGTGAACAAAGCATTTCCCTTCCAGTAAAATGCCATAGCCTCATTGCCAGAGCTAACGAACGGCTCCTCGCAATCCGCAAAGACGCTGTAGAAACCAACACCAAAAGCACCGATCTTGGTCTCGTCAGGGTTTCCTTCGGCAATGCGCTTCAGTCTTCCCCAGTCAGTTTTGGTGAAGGGTTGTCCATCGTTCTGAACGACTAGACGGCGTAGTGTATGGTTCGAGAGCGTATGTTTCAGTATCTCGGATCGGTTTGTAGTGGTTGGAAGTGGCACTTGTGTCGAAGGGAGTGTTTCCCATTTTACGCTGACGGTCTTTGCCTGGGCATCGGCGGCGTTCTGGATAAGTTCTCGCAATGTTGTCCATTCTCCGGAGTATCTCGCAAGAACCTTGTCGATAAGAGCTCGAGTATCGACAGTAACGGCTTCTTCGTCCTCGCCGTCTCGCAAAGCGGCAGCTCGTAGCCTTGAGTAGTCCATCGTAGGGATGATTAGGGGTTCTATACTATGGTGGAGTTAAGAGCGCATTCTCGTTCGACGAGGGACCAAAACGCAGGGAGATGAGCTTCTGGGAAATGCGGATGGGAGAGGTAAAGTCTGATCAAGTCAGCTATGATAACCTTATAATGCAGAGGGCTGGGCTCGGTCTAGGGCAAGCAACAACTACGTACGCGACTAAGATGTGGCAAATGTGATTGGAGTTGTCCAGGGTGCCTAAAGAGAAGGCGGTAGATTCACAAACAGTGAACAGTCATAGTGCAACTCAACGCTATTGCAAAAGGCGATAGGTAATGTCGAGGCGAAACTAGGTGGATGAGGAATAAGAATCATTCATATGACCTCTCACTCGCGGTAAACACGGGGTCCCTAGAGGTGACGTTTCGTTCACCGTCTTTGAAGCGAAACAGCCAATGATATTGGTTAGACCTTCATCTAATCGCTATCTCACCCACTAGATTTAGTGGCATGGGGCAGCCTTGCCGCTAAAATACAGGCCTGGCTAAGGTATCTACTGTAGGTAGGTAGGTATACCAGCCTTGGTGAACGTCTTCTATGCAACATGTAAACATGAATTCACTACTGAACATACTTTATTTTCATAGTCTTACCTTGATTTTTTACTATAAAACCAGAAGTTAGAGTCAGATTTGGAGGCAAATTGAATGTCATGTAGTGAATGTTGTATCATTCTGAGGTATCGCATGGGGGTATCATATATCTGGTCAACATTTCGTTATAGAACAGGTCTGGGCACTTTAGTCTCGGCGATGAGGCCTGGGACTACCACTACGCCGGCGTCGATCTCTTGACCTGGATCGATAGCGCTCCCTGCTCCTATCTCTTTGTCGTCGTTCACCTCCTTCGACATTCTCTTTCCGACGGCCATCGCGATGGCGTCTGTGACCATGATCTATATCCCTATCCCTATCCCTTGGTCTGCCCTCGTCTCTATCCCTGCCGCCCTCTCGATCACGGCTTCGACTCCTTCTATGCCTGCGATGACGGCGCTCCCGATCATGCTCCCGATCGCGACTTCGACTTCGGTGCCGTCTTCTCTCTCGCTTTCCATGGCCATCATGACGCCTCGAACGCTCCCTCTTCTCGTTTCCAGCTTCTTCAACAGGAGGCCCGCTTGATGGTCCGACTTGTCGCTTGTTGGGCTCAACTTCTATCGCGTTCGCACCCGAAGAGTTTCGCACAGGGGGCGGAAGCCCCAATGCAGCTGCGATAGCATCCTCCTCAGCCTCCTTAACCTTGCGCAACTCTTCTTTGCGTTCCCTTTCACGTCGTTCCTCTTCTGTCTCTCCATTCTCGTCTGGCTCTCCGGAGTCGTCGTCTGCTTTGGCGTACCAGTTGAGGTCTCGACCCTTTTGCCAGCGTCCGACAGGGGCTTTAAGACTGTGGCCCAGATAGTTTTCGCGATGGGAAGAGCTTGCGACTTCATCCCAGCTGAAGTTGACGCCGCCTCTGGAACCAGACTTGCGAATGGTTGAAAGCAAGTCCATGGTGTGGTGAGAGTTCGAGTGATGCTATTCGAGCGAGATTTTTTTTCGCGCGACGAAATTGTGTATGGGTCTGATTGTCGTGATGATTTGAAATGATTGTTGCGAAGTTGTAGAGGCAAGATTCAAATGATGCGCGACGATCCACTGCCGGAATATGGCCGGCCCCTGTAACGCGCTAAAGCGGAACACTGTCTCAAAGGACCGGAAGCTTCAAAGCTTCAACCTTTAAGCAAACATCAGCATCAGTCCAACTTCGAATCAAAGCAAAAAGTGCACAGTCTCACGCATATTATCGATATGTCGAACCCAAACGATCCTCCTCTCGACGAGATTCAATGGCGCTCTCCCATGGCCATCGCCAATATGGGTGGTTTGCATAGCAATACCATCCTCTTCTACTTTGCCGAATCGCCCTTCTTCGAGCGCACGTCGAACAACGCCGTAGTCTACAACCAAGCCATGAACGTACCTTCGATGTACCCTGTAATTCAAACACGAGAGGCCTTCGAGACACATCTCAACACCATGTCTGGTCTCGAGTTCAGGGTTGTAGAGGAACCTGCCGAGACAGGCCCTGGAGCTGGCACAGGCGTATGGGTGATTAGAAAACAAACACGACGGAAGCCGACTTGGGAGGAAGAAGATGAAATCACGGTGCACGCTTCTTACTTTGTTGTGGGGGAGAATATCTACATGGCGCCGACCTTGAGTGGCATTCTCGCTGCTAGAATTGTACGTTGCCTGAAGCCTCTGTCTATGGGTAGTTCTAACCTTGTGACTCTAGATGACCATATCCTCAGCAGTCACCAACGCAGTATCAGCTGCAGAGTCCGCCAGGAAATGGGGCCCCTCCATCGGCAATGTCTACCAGCTACCATCGAGCAAGCCATCGACAAAACCCAAGATCCAAGACTCAGCTGCCCCAACCCCAATGCCTGTGTCAGATGAAGTCAGCAAAGCACCGACTGTACCTACAACAGCAACTCAGAAGGATGACGAAAAGTCGCTGCAGAGACTCGCAGAAGAATCCTTCATGATTCACATGAGATATGGCGGCGAGTACATCGATGAGAACCCTATTACAGGTCGCCCAGGAGAGTTCCATCTCTCTTCCACAGGACGAAAACCACCACAGCTTGCAAAACAAGACGTACCTATCAGAAGCATCAATGGGCCATCGATTACAATCAACACAAAGGTCGACGATAAGAAGGACAGCAAAGAGAAGACACCTAAATCAGCTACTGCACCTAAGCCTAAGCGTAAGAAGAGCAGAGTGGTGTCCACCAGCACACTAGCTGCATCCTGAAGCAGATGTTCCCATGCATAGTCGCGGCGCTCTAGACAAGGAAAAAGGGTTTGTGTTTCGTCCTTTAGAGCAGTACTTTGATACCCAATACAGTTTGACTTGATCATCATATTGTTCGTCCAGTTCTCGTCAAGCTTAACTAATAGTGTATCCACCATCCACCGATAGTGCCGCGCCTTGAATGAAGGAAGCCTTTGGACTAGAAAGGAATAAGACTGCATCGGCCACTTCTTGCGGTGTACCCTTTCTCTTCATGACCGCAGTCTGCACAGCTGGGTCATCTTCTGCTACATCAGCCGTCATCGGTGTTCTAAACAGATAAGTATATATATGCGCTGACCATAAAATAAGGAACTCACTCTATGACTCCAGGACAGACGCAGTTGACCCGGATTTGGTGAATGGCATACTGTAAATCTTGTTAGTATAAGCTAAGCGTAAAGATCCTCAGGCTGCCTTACATCGATAGCATCACTTCTCGTCAAGCTAATGATTGCCGACTTGGAGGCACTATAAACCGCTGCACAACTATCGGTCAAGGCAAGTTCGTGGTAAGATGGACATGTACTCACGCGTCTCTGGTTTTCCAACAAGTCCGAGATTGCTCCCTATGTTAACAATTGATCCTCTAAACCCAGGTCGTCCATCATGCGTGGCTCCGACATCCTGAGTCGTCATATAGTTTAACTCTTCACGTGCACAAAGCCACAAGCCACGGAAATTGGTATTTATGACTTGATCGAACTCGGCAGGTGTGACATGATGGCTTGTTTTGGTAGGGCCGTATATGCCTAACAGCTGTATGAGTAAACCGGGTATAAGAAGACATAATAAACATACCCGCGCAGTTGACAGCATAGTCGATACGGCCAAAGTGTGCAATGACAAGAGACATGTTCTTGATAACATCATCTGCATCAAGGTTGTTTACCTCGAAGAGATGCACTTCTGTATCTTCAGCGACGGCCTTGACGGCGCTCTTGGTCTCGGCCAAGGCGTTCTCGTTCTTGTCAAAGAGAGCCAGCTTGCGACATCCTTCTACAGCAAAGGAGATGGCGACCTGCCGTCCGATGCCTTGTGGTTTTCGAGATTAATAGACTGTATAGCAAAAGCGATCAGGTAGGCCTATACCAGATGCAGCGCCCGTCACGAGCGCAGTGCCAGGGAAGAGAGTAGCTGGCGCACCAGACATGATTGCAGTTGATGAGTTCAAGATTGAATATGGAAATAAAATGATATTTGAATAAAACGATTGAGAGACTCGAGTTGCTTATAAAACATCTGAGTTGGAGCTCTTGTCATGTAAAGATGATGCTCGTATGATGACGTGGAGCTCGCCCAATCACACAACACCGTTCGTCAAGAAATAAATATTCAACTTCGCAATACATACATGTATTCTGATAAACCTCGATATGATATGCCATTTTGTATAAACCATGAGGTATCTTGTCTATAAACCTTTCAATTACTGACTTGAGCAAACATCATCTATATCCAAATTCTTTACTCCACAACCCATCCCTTGCCAGGAACCTTTCTCTGCTTTACCTTCTTCGCAGGCAAAGGCCATCCCTGCCCACCTGTGCTCTCAGCCCTTAGATACGGAACAACGAAGCACTCTCTAACAGTCGCACCGTCTGTGCCTGCCGTAGGCTTGAGCTCCTTTATAGGCTTGCCGTATGTGATGAGCGGTGTACCCTTGGCCAGTCCTGCCAGCTGTCCACCCGTCACATCTGTGAGAGCATGCATTCTGGTCTTTGGTCGTTTCTCTGAATCCACGCCCGATTGTGCAGCTCGTTGAAGGTACGAGTAAACGATGTACTCGGGGCACTCTTGGATGCTGATGTGAGCAAGAGGCGACGTGGGGTGGATATATACTGCGCGATCGCTCTCGACCTCTTGTCCGGCGTGGATGGGCATCAAGGGGATGTAGGGCACGTCGATAGATCTGCGAGGCTTGCGGAATTGCTCAGGCGGGTTTGGTGTAAGATCCGCTCGGATAGCAACCTGATCCACGAAGCCCGCTGCAACCATTTGTTTAAGTGCAGCGACCTGTTTCGGTGACGGAGGGTCCAGCTTATCCTGGTATTTCAAGTTGGCAAAAGCAGGCACGTTAGTCCTCAACAGTTCTGTGATCTGTCGTCGCAGCTGCTGTATTTCCTTGAGAACCTTGAAACGGACAAAGTGACTCTCGCACCATTCCTCCGTAGGCTCATGCGCAAATTCACCCACAACTTGCAGAAGTTTGATAGCATCAGAACGGTCATCCAAGTAGCAAAAGTTTTTTTGAACTTCGTTAAACATCTTTCGTATGTTGGCTTGACGGTCTTCTGCGATCACGTCCGCCGTTGTACGGATGGCAGTATCGTCTTTTGCCGCAAGCGCCGGGATAGCCTGGTTCTCTGGGAGGAAGACTTCGGCGGCAGATAGGCCGGCAACAAGAGCGATTGTGTAAGGGAGGCAGTCGTGGAGGTGGCCAACCAACAAGATGCGTGCAAATCTGGGAGACAGGGGGAAAACAGACATGGTCTGGCCAACCTGGGTGACTTGTCCAGTAGAAGAGATGGCAGAGAGATATGTGAGAAGTTTCTCAGACTTTGCGAGAGCCCGTCGATCGGGTGGTGTAGGGAAAGGGAAGTTGACAACGTGTTGCAGATTCATCGCCTTTAGCTGCAGCACAATACCTTCAATAGGCATGCGCAGCAGCTCAGGATCCGTAAAGGCTGGGAAATCTCTCTCATAAACTGCAGACGAGTAAAGCCTGTAGCAGTGACCCGGGCCGGTACGACCAGCACGACCGGATCGCTGGTTTGCGCTGGCTTTGCTGATCCAGCCAATGTCGTAGCTTTGCACACCACTGAGACGATCGTACTGCCTCTCCTTTGACCGTCCACAGTCAAAGACGTAGCGGATACCGGGAATGGTCAAACTAGTTTCTGCCACGTTGGTTGCTAGAATGATGTTTCGTGTGCCTTCAGGTGCTGGCTCAAAGACGCGCATCTGTTCTCGAGTCGGGAGTAGGGAGTAAAGGGGCAGGACTCGCATCTTGAGCGGTGCGACTTCTTGATCCTCCTCAATTTGGAACTCTTCCTCGTCCTCCTCATTTTCGTCGTCTGTGGGTATCTCATCAAAATCATCACCACCGCGATCGTCCACATCTCCAAACTCAATATCTTCCACCTCGACCGGAGCCTCGTTGGCAGATATTTGTACCTTGGGTCCGTCAACAGAGTTATGCCCCCCAAACGCAGCCTTTAGGCGCTTGCTTAGCTCCAAAATCTCGTTGCGGCCAGTCAAGAAGACCAGGATATCACCAGGTGGCAGCTTCTTGTGTCCCCTGCTAATCTTCCGGAAAGCTTCTTCCACGTAGTCGTGCTGGGTCCTTCGGGAGAAATGGATGGTAACGGGATGTTGTCGGCCCTCAACCTCCAAAACAGGCGGTGGCGTCGCAAACAGAGTTGGGTTCATGGTAAGATCTTCTATCCGCAGCGTGGCAGACATGATGATGAGCTTCAGAGGTTTCACCGTGGGGTCCTCCTCTGCTAGCTCTGCTCGGAGCTTGATAACTCGGCTGAGCATACCGATGAGGATATCTGTGTTGACACTTCTCTCGTGGGCCTCATCGATGACAATGGCCGAGTACTTTTTCAGCGTAATATCCTGAGCAACCTCCCGAAGTAACACACCATCAGTCATGAACTTGATGGCTGTCTTGGGATCAACAGTGCCCTCGAAACGAATTTGGTACGCCACTACTTCCGACTTGTCCCCAAGTTCCTCACCAACTCGCTTAGACATACTGACCGCGGCGACTCGACGAGGCTGCGTGATACCAATCATTCCGGGTGTGGGCGAGTCAGGAGAACCATATCCAGATTCGTACAGGAACTGGGGGATCTGAGTAGTTTTTCCGGAACCGGTAGAACCACAGATCACGACAATGTCATGGTTGTGAATCGCTTCCATGATCCTTTGTTCCTCCGAAACCACGGGAAGCTTTAATCGCGCCTCTTGAACCTGTGGTGTTCTAGTAACCGACACGCTGTATACCTTTCGGTTGATGTTCTGAGTTGGTTGCAGTTCCATCGGCAAAGGATCTTGTTCCGGGGCTCGAGGTACGAAGTTGTCGGGTTTTGGGATGTCTAGGTTGTACGTCGTTCCTTCAATGCTTTGGTAACCAAGCGCTTCGTTTCGTTGCTGATGCGCCCAAGCCTTGAATGAGGAAGATCTTTGCGTTTTGTTCTCGTCGGCGTCTTCCATATCTTCGTCATCGTCTGACTCTTCTTCAGATCCCTCATCAGAGCCCTCATCTTCGTCGGATCCCGTGCTCGAGCTATCTTCCTCATCTTGAGCTTCCTTCTCGGCAGCATCGTCGCTGAATCCATTCCACTCGTCGCTATCGTTGTCGCTTGCGCTTGCGCTACCGCCTGACTCCTCAGACCCGGCCTCGGACGGCGCCTCAACTGGAGTCAATGAGAACTTTGACTTCACTCCGCCTCGCTTCTGTCGTTTTTTTATCACGGGTCGTCCTTCGTCGTCGACTTCGAGCGGTCTCTTGAGGCCAGAACCGACCGTTGTCGTACTGATTATTGGCTTCGACTGGGCTGGCTCTTCATGGGCGACAGTTGATTTTGATAGCTTCGTCTCCTTCTTCTCCGAGGCTCCACTCTCGTCGCCAGAGTCTTCCTCATCAGCTTCCCCTTCCTGCCTCTTCTCGAGAAGGATCTTCTCCCTCTCTTCTCCGCCCTCCAGACCAGCCTTTTCCTCTCTCATTGCCCTTCTCAATGCCTCCTTCTTAGTCTCGCGACCTTGTCCGAGAGATCGACTACTTGAGAACAAACTCGTATCGATACGGCGATCAGCAAGCTTAGCCAGCAGCTCACGGTTCTCGTCCTTGCGCAACTTGCCCTCGATGTACTTTTCCAAGCGCTTTGCCTTCTTTCCGCTCATTTTCACGCCATCTTGACGTAGATCTTCTTTCATCTGCGCCTTCTTGGCCTCACGATCAGCCTTAGCTGTAGGCAGAAGCTCATCCTGGTTTGTGTCCTGGACTTCATGCTGGGCATTTTCTTTTGCTCGTTCACGAGCGAGCACTTTGTGCTTCCGTTGACGAGGAACGTATTTTCCCATTTCCGATAATTGCCTGAGAAATTGACAATGAGTCGTGTGGGATTGTCAGGATATGACAATACGTTGCAAAGTCAGTCACGCTTAGAATCGCGACGATAAATTTCATGGAAATTTTGGTACCAAAAGTCATTCTGCCATCGCCTACCGCCAGAATCGGGAGCCTCTTTAGGAATAGTGCGGGGTTGTGGGGCGCTCTAGCTCAACGACTGTCCAGGTACCTCTCTACCTCTTACGTTGAAGCGGGATGCAAAGCTTTAGTGAACTTGCTTCATTAACAATAATCTCACTACAATATGGCGGATCTAAGAGAAGATTCCTTTCCCTCCAGATCTCGTGAGGTCTCGGGCCTCGTCAACGGAGTCGCTACGGAAATCACCTCGAACAGTTTTGCCGATAAAGTCCTCATTACTATCTCTCAAGAAGGACGTCTTTCGCAATGGGTATACTAGTATTGCCCTTATCACCCTTCAATTTTACTTACCATAGAAAAACAGATTCAAGTCCCTCTCACAGGCTCTTCTTCAGGGATTGTTGAAATGGCCCTACCGAGCTCAAATAAGGGTCTCCTCCCCTCAACACATCTCACACCAACAACGCTGTTGGGCGGTGGAGGTGAGCAGCGCGAGACTCTTGGGCAACTGTATGCGGCACAAATTGCAAGCCAAATATCTTTAAGGGCACCAGATGACCGAAGAATCCTTGTCTTGGGGCTTGGTCTTGCTAAAGCTGACCTCGAGCGGGAAGCCTTTTTTGATCTGTTGGAGCTCGTGCAGAACATACTTTGAGCTTTGGTTGGAGTTATACACAGCCACCTAAAACCTTTATTGTTGGAATTGTACACCATGGCTGTCTCCATTGATTATTTGGCTTTACGCCAGGTAGATGCAGTTAGTTGTTACCATACACACAAATATCCCACTAGTCCCAGCTCGAGGTTTATTCCTGTCGCTAATTTTAGCTCACCGCATACAAATGGCGGCATAAGGATGCTAATGGACGTTGAGCACGAGTTGTGAGTTGATTGTAGTCAAGGAAGGTATCTCGAGAAGGCGTAGTGGCAAGTTAGACTTGGGGTGGTGGCTATCCATGCACAAATCACAAGAGCGGACTAAGCCGGCGCAGTTTGACAGTTCAAGAGCATTCATGTATTCATTAAGGTGCATCGTCAACTACAAATCCTGGGGCCCTATCTGTGTCTAGACAATGTGCTCAACGCTGTCCGTATATATCTACCTAGCGCCCAAAGTAACATCATCGTTATCCATACTGCTTTTGTTTCTGGCTCAAAGCAAGAGCCGAGGACCAGCAATGACAAAATAAACTAGGCTCGGCTTTTCGTGGCTAAGTAATGGCCAGAATGTAAGCAGTCACGATGAAAAGGGAAGCGTGGCAGCGTTTGACAGCCACTCATGTATTGGAGAATGGGAATTAATCGTTCATCCAAGTTCTTTGCCCAGCGTTCGTAACAATAACGTAGATGCTACTGTACAACTATGTTCATGAAGATGGAGCTCGGCTCTTGCGATCCCTGTGAGGGAGTTAGTGTCTATTCAGATCTCTTCCAACGGTGCTGACTCACGTGCTGAGTCTTCGGGAAAGCTGTTGCAGCTTCTTGTCGTTGTTGGCGTCTTCAGCAGCCTTTTCAAGCGCGGCTTGTCGCTCCTCCTCTTGGTGCTTAACAACCTCCTCGTGGGTGGGTGGCAGCCTCTCATTCTGCAAATCGACCTTTCGCGCGTCTTCAAACGTGTTGATAGCATTCTTCAGACCCTCGGCGCCAAGCATGAGAGTACCTGCAGGCAACCTTCCGCCAGAAACAGTCTTGAGCTCTGTGACCTTCTCGGACTCCTCACGCAGAACCTGGAACACTCGGGACAATCGGCCGATAGCGAGAATCTTGTTCTTGATGGCTCGTCGCCTGACTTCGACTGACTCAAGGTCACTGGACAGCGCTGGCGAAGCGGGACCAGGAGAGGTTGACGAGGGCGTCTCCTCCTTGAGCTCCTCCTCGGAGCACGTGCTAAGAATCGCAATAAGCATGTCGGTGATCTTTTCTCCCACAAAAGGAAGAGACCAAGTGAAGACGTCCATGAAGTTGGGAAGCCAGTAAGGGTGAGGAGTACAGTTGAACTGTCGAATGTTCATAACGTTGTTCTCGTACTTGAGGACAGCGGCCTTGTTGTTGTAGACATCAAGATAGTTGGGTGCGGAGAAAATGGTCATAACACTAGGAAATCCGGTGGTTCGAGTCTTGCGGTACATTCGGTAGCCTGCATCTTGGGCCTCGTGGGCACGAATGACGGAGAGGAGGTTGTTCTTCTCCAAGAAAGCACATGCAGCGGGGTAGGAGAAGAAGTATGAGCAACCTCGGACATGGTTGTGCAAGAAGTAGTCGCTGGTCTTTTCCTGGCCAAAGTCTTCGAGAGGGTCGGCCCAAAGAATGTCGCACATGAGACCCTGGGTGGGAGGCTCTCGGAAACGGTCAATCTGGGAAAGTTAGTCGGACACATGCGAAAGAAGATAATGGGAGAGAATACGCACACTCTTCAAGTCATCGAGAGTGTGCAACTCGGGACTCAATCCGCCGTGGATACAGAGGAACTGCTTGTTCATAACAGCAGCAAGAGGAAGAGAGCAGAAAGATTCCATGCAGGCCTCGTATACAGTCTCGGAGTATTTGTGCTTGCATTCGAGCTTGAAGGTGAAGTAGTCGGTCAAGTGGCGACACTCGTGGTTTCCTCGCAGCAGCCAGAGGGTCTTGGGGTAATGAATCTTGAGACACCAAAGGTAGAGGACACATTCTATGCTGAAGTAACCTCGGTCGACGTAATCACCAAGGAATAGATATCGGGTCTCGGCGGGATCGCCGCCAACTTCAAAAAGTTTCATGAGATCGTAGTACTGGCCGTGCACATCACCGCAGACGGTGATGGGAGCATCCATCTCGAGAAGGTTGGGTTCGGCGCGCAGAAGCTCCGTACCCTTCTTAATAATCCAAAGAGCCTGCTCTTCGGTGAGACGACCTTCGCGGTAAAAGTGCTGCTTGAGAAATTGGATATTGGGCTTGGTCTGGGTCTCATCCTCGAAGAATTGCTCGTCCGTAGGCTTATACATGGCAGGAGCTTGGACATCTGTGCAATTGCGATAGAATAAGTCAGTTGCAAGTATTCGAGCCAAGGCATGATAAGCATCTCCAATCATTGTGGTACATAATTATAAGGGCAAGCCTGAGTAACAACCCAAGGCATTGTGGACGATTCTGCGACGTCGACGTCGTCGATAATAATGGCGGGGTCGAGGCGGCGATAGCTGGAGGGGGGGGGGGATCTCACGCACCTTTGCAAACACGTTCCAAGGTGCTAACCTGGGTGTTGTCCTCCATGGTTTGAATCGTAAAGTCTATCCCAGGGACGGGCTTCTTCTCCTGGATTGCG
>JABFAK010000233.1:0-59794 GCA_013266265.1 Fusarium sp. NRRL 66182
AGTATAAAGCCTTATTATAAGTTAATGGAGATTATTATCGTAAATCAACGTTATTAGTCAGATTTCGCTTCAGTTAATACCTGATCTAATCTCTCCATTAGACTTCCAAACCTCATACTCAAAATCAGGCTGAAACTCTGTGTACAACGCCTCCTGTTCACCATGTCAGTCAAACTACATAAAAAACCCGCATCAGAAGAAGTAAGCTTACCGGATCAGCATTATATCGATACGTATACTCAGCCTCTTCATCCCCAATACTCTTCCTAGGCAACCCGACACTCTCCACCAAAAGCTGCACCTCACATGTCCTCTCCATAAGTGAGAACAAATACGCTGCCTCATCAACCGTACCACCCGCCGTTAACAATCCATGGTTCTGCAGAATTACTGAACGATTCGCCGGTCCTAACGCCTGAGCAATACGAGCACCCTCATCATCCTCAAAGACAACGCCACCAAAGTCGGAGTATACGCTGTGGTTCTTGTAAAAGATGCACGCGTCCTGGCTGATCATGTCCAGGGGCTTGCCAAACGCCGACCACGCCTTGCCATGCTTGGAGTGTGCGTGACACGCTGCGTGGACGTCTGGCCGAGCTTTGTGAATGGCTGAGTGAATAGTGAATCCGGCTGCATTGACGGCTACGCGATTACCGCCGATGACTTGGCCTTCTTCGTTGATGTGGACCATGTCACTTGCTTTGAGCATACCAAAGTGCACGCCCATGCTATTTTTTGTTAATAGTGTAACAGTCTTGGAGAGTTACCGACTTACGGGTTAATCCAAAATGTATCAGGATCGACAGGATCGCGAACGCTGATATGTCCCGCAGCGCCCTCTGTGAATCCCATACGGGCAAATACACGGAACGCACCCGCCATATGTTCCAGTTGCCATTGTCGCTTCTTATACGGATCCTCGATCTTGGGGATACCGGGATATGGGATACCACCCGTTGCAACTGCGGCAAAGTTTTGATTTACTTGCTCCGTAGGGGTCTCGGGAGTGGGAGCCGTGGCCTCGACGCTGGTGGCAAATGATGCTGATTGATCAAGAGCCTTTTGAGAAATGTGTTGTGAGGGAAGGATGAGGCGTGAATTAGAGACAGTGCTGAATGAGTGCGAGACTCGTTTGGAGATGAGCCGCCGAAGGAACGCTGCTTGTCGGAAAGATGCTGATGAAAGCATTATGACAAGTTGATGCTTGACCAAGTGTTGTAAGAGGACAATTATAGTAAACTGAAATACTGTATTGTGCAATGTGATTATGCAGACAATTTACGCGGCTTGAATTTAGACCCTGAGCCGTTGATATATATCCCCGCGCACCGGGATCGGACCGGGTCCGGATGTCAGTTATCACTAACTTCCCCGCCTCAGAGGCCAAGCTAAAGTGTTTAGCTGTCTGTGGGGTGATCGTCCTATGGCAAATCTAGAGGAAGTAATTCGTCTTGTAACTAGCGTTAGTTGATTATGAGATAGGTTGAGAGTGTTGGTACAAGAATGAAAAACGATATGTCGACAAATGCTAGCTCGCTCAGATTCAAGAAGACAAGTAACAAGCTGCCCTGCTATTAGTGCAGTTGTATTCTATTAGATGCAATTAGTATATCAAAATCTCCCTTCTCTACTATGCAGCCGTCTAGTCGGTGTATTTTCCTCCATCTTGACCGTTGGGCTTGGATCGCTCGATGCGGTTGAGGCTCTGTCCCTCCATCCAACCCTTCGGCCTTCTGCTCAACTTCCATCTAATGGCCATGCAGAGTGCGCCAAAGGTCTTGATGCCGAAAGCTACCCAGAGCAAAATCTCCGAGGCCAATCTCCTCCTTCCGTGCATGCTGATGCCATCCGGCAATCGCTCCTCAAAATATCCCAAGTACCGAACAAAGAAAACCGAGTTGATGCAAGTATGGCCGGCAGCAATGCCGAAGAAAGCAGCCGACAGGGCCCAGTAGGCAATGCGGACCTTGTCCCAGACGAAATCGTCAAACTGCTCCATCTCCTCCTTACTGCCTTTAGGCAGAGGGCACCATCGTTTGCCGATGATGCATCGGCACTTCATCCAATGGGGTCTGTTAGGAATGGCCCATTCACGGAAAATGTCCATGGTGCCCAGCAGGAGCGACATGACAATGTTGAGCCAGACATGCCAACTAGGGATGTTCAGTCCACCGCTGGCCATGAAGCTTCGCCAAGCCTCGAAGAAGATATTGCCACAGGGATCCTCATATGGGCCTGGCTTGGGGCAATTGAAGGTATCTTCTGGTAGACGAAGTTCTGTGGCGATCTGGTGAAGATCATTGACGATAGTTGAATGATATCGCAGGCCTGAGGACGTAATTCCAACCTTGGGGAGGCCATTGGGTGCAGTAGGATGTTCCCACCCAAAAGAACTGGCATACCAGTTCAAGTGCACCAGGAAGTGCGAAGTGTCATTGTTTGGGATAATTCCATCAAACTAAACAAGAGGTTAGTATCCGCAAGAACCGGAAGATGAAATTTGAGAGAGTATGATCACATAGGAAATGAGTTGATGATAATAAATGAGCCAACATACCGATACCAAAGCAAGGGGTTTCCAGAGAAGATGGTCAGGCTCGCCACGGATGATTGTAGTGCCTGCAATAAAAACGATAAAGACCAATATGAGAGATATGACACCTCCAATTACAGCGAGAATGAGGAGGGCATCCGCGACGCCCTTCCTCGTGGGTTTGGTGAGCAATCTGAGCATCGTTCGTGTGTGATGACTGAGTGAGTAAGCTGATGCCCCCCAGCTCAACCCAGATCAGGGAAGATTCTGATGATGACGTTAATGAGTAAAGACCTCCTAGTGCGGTCTGAGCAGAGGTTGACGGAAATATGCGATGTAAGAAATAAATGAATGAGCAACTGGGGCTAAGGATGATAAGATGTAAACTCAACGCCCCTATTCACATCAGCCTAGTCGTGTTTTGTCGAAGTGACGGCTCAGCCTCGTTCACGATACGAGGGGCGTCGATTGAGGCGAATAACCGGATTTGGCTTAGCTCAATTCATACAGACTGCCTGAAGGCGGAAGGCGCCGAGCTTTCAGGGGTTCTAGCTTCTAATTAGCGCACCTACAGGCACATGAGGCCCTGAACCGCTGCTCGTCTGCTGACGGGTTTAGTGGTCGGCCGCTCGTAAATAGGTAAGGTAGCCTCTGTAACCGCTGTATGGTCGCCGCAGTCTCGACCTGACCTGACCTGACCCATCCTAGCACAGGTATGTAGGTATTTCAACTCTTCAACACCATCCATTTCGCGTGGCTAATCTCGACCCCTGGCATCCGCCGACTCCGACATAAATGATATTTTTAATGATACGGACACGGGCTCTTTACTGATGCCCGGCAGATAAAGTTGAATTCGGTCCTGACTTACAACCCGCAGCGACCCCAACGAATGATTCCGGAGATAAAGACTCGGCCTCGAGCTCGAGATCCCTGATGAGTATCGCTACTCTCCCGCTGCTGGGTCAAGCCGATCATGTTTGCTCTCCCTTCGGGGAATTTGAACTGGGAATTGCCATCATTGGCTATACGCAACTCGGTTTCGACAAAATGAGCAGGTTGCAGCAGGACTGGGGGTGCTATACATAACACGAAACCCCTACAGGGACCCTGAAACCATTCATGATCGAGAGATTGTGCCCCCTCAAGGCTACGCGAGAAGGGGGCGAAACAGAATATGGAGTGCTCAAGAAACAGCAGAAACCGCAAAGATCGTCAATGAGATTCGAGATTCCTACAAGGCTTCAAGCCTGGCTAGCTTTAATGGCTAGCTGAGGAATTGCATCTAGCAGTTCCCCATTGTTGAAAACAATCAACAGCTGGGCTATTCGGCGCCCATGTTTCTCATAAAGTGCCTACGCCCATCTCGTCTGCCACCAAAAAAAAAACACGACTCGAAACTCCCTCCAAGGTTCGCAACTACCGAAGGACCAGCTTCATCTCTCATTAGACCCAGATGGGATAGGCGACCGGCTACGATCCACTCACCATGAGCCCACTAGCTCGGAGTTGCTAGGCCCAGGCTGAGAAGAAGACAGCTACAACCGTCGAGCTGACAGCTTTGCCCAGGCACGAAGGTTCTCTAACACGAGCTTTGCTGGGGTTTGAAACACCAAGCCCATGCTTGATCGTGACCCACGAAATGAGTGGCTGCTTCAGACTGGCCCCAACATGGAAATATCCATCAATACAGGCTCATTGAGTTTTTCCACCGCTCCCCGCTCATCTCCATGATGCTTGGCTAGTGCCGTTAATGCTGGCCCAGCACACGACTGCTCTCAGTTTAAAAGAGTCGCCATCGCCCAGTTCATGATAATGAGAAGAAAGATACCTTCAACTCGCTGCTGGCTTTGGACGATTGACCTGGGGTCTAGTCCTACTTACATTCTTTTGTTTCTTTTCGACGATCTTTACAGAACCGACTACATACACTCCTTTTGTGTGTCATCTAAACAGACCTCTCTCGTTTCTGATATATACAAGTCATCATCACAATGGCTCGTCTTCTCACTTTTGCTGCCAGCCTGGCGCTGGTTGCTGCTCAGCTGACTTCCTCATCGCTCGAGAGCCACGTCGATACCCTCACACTGGGTAGCTCTTTCAACCCTGTCAAGGAGGCTTACTGGACCAGTCTTCCTCACCACCGTCGAACTCCCTTTGCCGTCTCCCCCGATGGTAAGACTGCTTTCCTGGCCTACCTTGATGCCAGCGGCACCGGCGTCCACATCCAGGGTGTTGACCCCAAGACCTTTGCCGCTGTTGGTACTCCCGTCACTATCAAGGCTGGTAAGGAGGCCGGCGGTCTTGTTGCCCACAATGATGGCTTTGCCCTCCTGACCAACGAGATTGTCTCTGGAGAGGATACTGAGCACCCTATCCCCGTCATGTACAAGTACACCAACGGCAAGCAAGCCTTCCGAACCCTTCTTGGTGGCTCTGGCTTCTCTGGCGACAAGCTCGCTTCCCCTGACATCAACGGTGAACTCGTCTTCTCCGAGAAGGCTGGCTACTATGCCGCCTACATTGTTGTCACCTCCTACGGCGGCAGTGCCTCTGGTCACTTCGGCGATGCTATCCGCTACGTCAACCCTCAGGGTAAGGTTGAGGAGATCCCTGGTGCCTCTTCCTCTTGGGGCTGCTCCCACAACACCGGTATCGCCTTTGAGGCTGCCGACGAGCCTCCCTTTGCTTCCCTCTGCGCCGAGGACCAGGGTGCCATCTGGCTCAACACCGAGACCCAGGGCATGGGCAACAACGGTGTCAAGGTCTCCAACGAGTACGTCATCAACGGTGCTAGCAACGAGCCCATGGGTGGAATGGGCGGTTCTTACAGCTCTCTCGCTCGCTTCATCGGCTCTGACTCGTACATCTTCACCTGGGTTTCCCGTGGCGCCGTTGACCTGACTCTCAACGACTGGATGGGCCAGGGCTACACCAAGTCCGCTAAGCGCACCACAAACCGAAACGTTGCCGTTGCCCTCTTCTCTGACAAGGCCACCCTCGTTGGCGAGCAGGCCACCTCTGAGGTTGGCGCTGCTGATGGTGATAGCCAGGTCAACTGGATCACCAACGGTGCCAACGACTGCTCCAATGCCCATGCTGCTGCTTTCGATGCCTCCAACGCTGTTGTCACCTGGGAGGAGATCTCCAACCCTGTTTGCGAGGACGAGGCTATGGGCTGCAAGGGCAAGTTCGCTGGTACCAAGTTCCAGGTTGTCGACAGCAAGGGTAAGAAGGTTGGCCAGCCTATCACTTCTGACGACACCTACGTTGCTGGTGACATGGTTACCATGGCTGATGGCCGTATCTGCTGGCCCTACGTCAACATGGCTTGGTCTCTCGACGGCCCCGTCCGGGCTGCGGATGTCAAGAAGATATCTTTCGCGTGTCTTTCCAACGGTAGCGGCTCTGGTTCTGGCTCCGTCGCTGCCCCTAAGCCCTCCACTACCAAGTCTGCCCAAGCTGGCGCCTCCAAGCCTCCTGCTACTACGCCCAGCGCCGTCGAGTCTGTTGAGGAGGGAACTGCTGGTGAGTCCCCCGAGGTCCCTGAGGGTGCTCCCCGTCCTTCTTTCGTCTCCGCACCTGCTGTTGTGAGCGATGTTCTCTCCAAGCCCACCCAGCCCGCTGAGACGCCCGTCGAGGAGCCCGTCGAGGAACCTGCTAAGGAGCCCGTCGAGAAGCCTGTTGCAAAGCCTTCTGAGGAGCCCTCCCGTGTCGTGATCAAGCCCTCTATCCCTGGTGCTGAGAAGCCTGAGACTCCTGCCGAGACTGACGCACCTCGTGAGACCGTCCCAGCTAAGAACCCCGAAAATGAGGACTGCGATGAAGAGCAGTCCGGCAACTCTCCTGTCCAGCCTCCCGCTCAAGGTGGCAACCATACCGGCCGCCGCACCCGTCGCCCTCGCCCTACCAGCTTCCCCTGGGGCAACTACCAGGGCAACAATGGTAACAAGTCGTGCGTCCCCAAGACCGTCACCCAGACGGTCTATGTGACTGCCACCCCTGCTGCTCGCTACTAAAAGTAGAGCCTGGAAGCACGTGTTGAGGACGTGTGAGATGGATTGGGGGTTTGTTTGTTGAGTCACCTTCTCTTCTTGTACAGTAGATTTGTGTTGGACGGTTCCGTGTCTGATGTATAAATGAGATATGTGGATTCGAGGACTTTATTTATCTTGGAGCTGTGTCATGCTTCGTGACTCGAATGCTTTGATGAGTGAACAACTGTGTGACTTGGAGTGTATTGATAATGTGACAACTCTCACAGCCTCGGTTCACCTTATGCTTGAATAAGCGAGCTTTTCGAGTGCAACAAAGTTCTTCTAGATACCTCAACACTATTAGCCCTCGACTTTCGAACAAAAGTTTTATGTATTGACGATAGTTTGTAACTAACATGTATCTAATCTACCGAGTAAAACGCTTCAAAAGACAGTGAATGACGAAGGCTTGTATGTGATGGAACGGGTTGGTTTCAATTCGATCAAGGCCTATCAGATATGGATCCCTACATACGGAAAAGAGTCAGAGAATTTCATTCCACACAGATTTTTTTTCAGCAATTGACTGATTGCTATTATCCAATGTTCCATCAGTAATCTAACAGCGTTAGAATGATCTCGGCTATCCATACTTTAGTAGCGCAAGTGGGTTTGGCGCGGCTGTCGTCATAGCCTCATAGGGGTCTTTAGCACCATTCAACCTCCCTCAGTCTGGAAACTTTCCGCAGTCAAAAGCATCTCACTCAAGAAACAATTCCCACTCACTCGATTGGCCTGCTAGACAAATCAAGTTTGTGGTGACAACTTCTGTTGTACCCTCTCGTCAGTTGGAAAAATGACCCGCAATGTTACCAGTACCAACACAAGAGACGAAGAAACGCCTCTGCTCGGAAACTCGTCCTTGAGACCCCGAAAGACAGCCTTGAGACATCGATTGCAGCATGACGTGTCTTGTTCATGGGCGGACGCGGTCCTGCTGGCGTGCTATGTCGTGACTGGACTCCTCGACAGCTCCTCTATCCAAGTCTGGGGGACTTTCGTGTCGATGCAAACAGGTCAGTACTATTTTCAACATACCTCGAAATACCCTATTAACATAGCCCCCAGGAAACACTGTCTATGTCGGTCTCGGACTTGCAAGCTTCGCGACGTCGGCTCCTGGCCCTCGCCTGTACAAATCCGCTCTATCCATCGCATCCTTCTGTCTCGGCTCTTTTCTCTTTGCGCATTTCCATCGTTTCTTCTCCCCCAAGCGCCGCTGGGTTCTCTGCGCTTCCTTCACTATTCAAGCCCTCCTTACAGCCTCGGCGGCGCTCATTGTCGGTAATCGTCCACCCGGCCCAGATACGGACAGTCTCGCTTGGAACGTCCTCGTGCCGCTCGCGCTCATGGCGTTTCAGAGCTGTGGACAGGCAGTTGCTAGTCGGGCGCTGAAGCAGAACGCGCTTATCAGTGTCGTTTTGACGAGCGCGTATTGTGATCTGTTTTCGGACAGGGAGTTGTTTGCACTAGAGAACGTGCCGAGGAATCAACGTGCGGCTGCACCATTGCTTCTGCTCACTGGTGTGATTGTGGGTGGACTATTTGCGCAGAGTTCGGTCGGCATCGCGGGAGCGCTGTGGGTTGCGGCTGGGTTGAAGATGTGCATGGTCATCGCGTGGTTTCTGTGGCCAGCAGAGGAGGAAGCGGATGGGAATTAGAACGGGATGGACAGAATAGAGCATAGTTAGTCACTTGGAGCGTCGCTGTGCAGCGGTCAACTGACATGTAGTTGAATTGGCTGATGCGACGGTGACAGATATTGTCGATCATGGCGATATCAGCCATCTCGGGCTTGATCAACTCCCGGTCGACATGATGCAACAATAGTTCCGAGCACTCCTGACATGGACTGATCAGCCAAACAAACATGGGCCCGAGGTCGGACAACCTTTTCAAGAGGCTACTGCTGTGCGAATGACAGAATTTACTCTTCAGAGCGTGCCACGAAATGGGTTGCACTAATGCTACGGAGCACACTCAATCCGTGACTTGGCTCTCCTCGGGATTCCTTTCTGGGTACCCATGTCTGCAGCAGGCCAATTTTGATTTGTGAATTGCGAAAGGATCTTCGCCTCTAACAATTTCCCACAGAACACTTGTGACCAAGCAAAGACACAAAGACCCTCCGGGACCGGACCCTCCCCCCACTCCCGGCCGGGCCGGAGCCGAAGAATGTGCCATTCTAGGAAGATATCTCGGAGCTGTGCTACGGTAAAAGGGCCGGGAAGCGAGAGAGAAAAGGAAGAGACGAGGAGTCAAAATGTGATATTTGAAGAGTTGGTTGTTGGGTAGCGGTGGCAGTGAGTCACCACAGCTGTAATTGCTCACGCATTGGGCATCTCTTTCATCGAGATTTCCTATATCATGCCCCCGCTTGCATTGGAGTTTGTGTCACAGTTACAGTGCTTCGTAGGTATGGTAGGATTGCCGAAGCGGAACATCCACATGTGACGAGATTTCTTTTCCTTTCCTTTTCTTTCTCGTGTAGACCTACCCTTAGAAAATACCATTCGCCTTGTCTCCAAAGTGTACAGTATCTTGTTGGGTTGGGAAGTGGGATTGAAGATCTTGAGTGGGGGGACTTTTAGGGAGTAGGGAGCTACCAAGTCAAATTACAGCACAGAACACAACGGGTGTGAAGGAGAGTAACGGGGCCGTTTTATGCTGCTGACTGGAAATGCTAATAAGGGTATGTATAGGTATGTACCTGGGTTAGTACCTAGATATCGGTTGGAGTCTATCTATAGGAATTACTGCCTAGGTAACAATCCATACACAACCCACTTTCTGCAATCAATCAATCAATCAATCAATCGTCAAGCTTAAAGATAATCGTATGTAGACCAAATTCAACCCAAAAGAGTCAATCAAGGATGGTGCGTGCCACTACGAGTCATTGGAGAAGTTCCGAGTGGTGATCTGATCGGCAGTGGATCCCTCCCTCCTCTTTGCCGAGCGAAAACAAAGCCCAAAGCTTGTAAAAAGGCCGTCGACTCCCCCGCATTTTTGCTCTTTGATTTCCGAGACTTTGGTGTTTTTGTTACAGCCAAGAGATTTTAAAAAAAGAGGTACGGAAAAAATAACCTTGCCATTGGTGGCATACTATTTTTTTCTTTCACTCTCTTTTTCTCTTCTCAATCTCCAGCCAGACAGACCCCTGGGTTTTGCGATATATACATATAGCCCAGTGCCCCAGTCTGCTTCCATCCATCTATCCATCCGTATCCTTGGCGTTTCTTCGTTTCCCTCATTTATTGATTCCTGGTTAACTTAATACTTTATACTTCACTTTATTTCATCAAACAACCCGTTAGCGAAACCAAAAAAAAAAAAAAAATCAGGGGTCCTTGGTATCACAAAAACGGGCTCGTCATCTTTTGCCCCCTCCTGCCGATCTCGACTCATCTTATAACCATTCCCGATTATCGTATCGACGACCGAAACACCATCGCATTCATCTTGTCGCATCACGGCCGAGCCACCGAAAGACAGGCCGGATGTCGACCATGGAAAAGGTGCCCATCCCGGTGCCGTTTCCTCCTCCGGCCGCCGTCGACGATGTCGATTCTACCATGGGAAAAGACGATGTAAATGCTCACCTGCTATTGCTATTGCTATTGCTAGACCTCTGCGCACGATGCAGAGACAAAACATGTCGCTCGTATCTAACACCACCTCTTCCTCCAGGGCGTCCCCGTCCACTACGGCCTGGCCATGAGCCCTCTCGAGAAGGGCCTTCTCTGGAAACAAGACATGCGCATCATCCCGCTCTCGGCCGCCATCTACTTCCTCTCGTTCCTCGACCGAACAAACATCGGCAACGCCATGATCCTCAACTCGTCCACCAACAACGACATGCAGCGCGAGACAAATATGACGGACCACCAGTTCGTCATCTCCCTCATGGTCTTCCTCGTCTCGTACGCCGTCTTCGAAGTCCCCAGCAACATGCTCCTCAAGAAGCTGCGCCCCAGCCGTTGGCTCGCCTTTCTCATGTTTTGCTGGGGCGCCATGACGATCCTCACGGCTGCGACCAACAATTTTGGCAGCGTTACAGCTGTGCGTTTCTTGCTCGGTGTTTTTGAGGCTGGACTGTTTCCTGGATTGGTCTTTTATCTGACCTTTTGGTACAAGCACGATGAGCGTAGTGTTCGGTAAGTTGCTCCTGTTTTTTCCAAGCTTCGCAAGCCTTTGACCCGACTTGGCGCGGTGGTTGAGATGCTCACCTTTGGAATCATAGCGTCGCATTTATCCTAGCATCTGCGACTCTTGCCGGCGCAGTAAGTCGTTATTCTTTCAACATGCAATACCCATCACGCTTACAGCAATCTAGTTTGGCGGCGCAATCGCCTATGGGATCGGCCACATGAACGGCGCCGCCGGCCTCTCTGGCTGGCGCTGGCTCTTCATCATCGAGGGCATCCCGTCCTGCCTCGCTGCATTCCTGGTGCTGTTCTTCCTGCCCGACTATCCGGAGCGCGCAAAGTGGTTATCCGAGGCGGAGAAGGATATGGCCATTCACCGGCTGTACTATGAGGGTTCTAAAGAATCGCACCCGACCATGAACTGGGCCGAGGCCAAGGAGACCCTCATGGATTGGCGGCTGTACGCCCATTACGCCATCTACTTTGCTTCAGGTCCTGCATTTGCTAGTTTGAGCTTGTTTGCGCCATCGATTACTGTGGGACTGGGATACTTTGATCTGCAGGCGCAGCTGATGACTGTTCCCCCTTGGGCTATTGCATATGGTACGTTTATCATCTGTAGTCCTTGAAGACGAACAAAGCGCTAATCCTATGCGACCAGTATGCCAGGTCTTGGTAGCTTGGTCGGCGGATCACTTCAACGCTCGAGGCGTCCATACAGCCCTTGCTGCTATAGTCGGCGCCGTTGGCTTCATCGTATCAGCAGCCCTCCCCGCCGACGCTTATGCGGCCCGTTACGGAGGTTTGATCATGGCGACGGCGGGTTCATTCGCATGCATGCCGCCCATGCTTGGATGGCTTAGTTCCAACGTCTTCACGACGGCTTCGACGGGTCTTGCCATTGCCCTCAACGTGAGTCTTGGCGGCGGTATAGGACAGATCCCCGGCGTCTGGATTTACCAAACGTCAGAGAGATCTGCAGGGTTCACGACAGGCCACTGGGTCAACGCCGCTCTGCTGCTGTTTGTGGCGGTTGTGGCTCTGGGCTTGAGACTGTTTTATGGGTGGAAGAACCGGCAGCTGAGGACATATGCCGAGATTCACGAAGTACCATATCGATGCTACAAGTTGTAGGAAGAGAAGCTTTGCATGATTTGTTTTGTTATGTGACATATAACTCGACAAGATTGAACGTTGTGTCTATCAAGCCGTACGATATGGACCGTGATCATGGAAGTACTTGATAGGTAGGAATCGCAGTCGTCGACTGATTGTTGCATGGTGTTTCGGCCATCGATGTCACTGACCAATCCCGTGGGGCTGGCTGGTTGGCTGTTCGACGGCGCAGGGACTGGAACTGGTGGTTCAACAAGGGAGAGACCAGGTTTCCAACACCAGGACTCGCTTCTACGGCCCTCCATGCAAATGCCGAGATCTAGGAATTTCAGGTTTCCAGGAATAACATCCAACGAGCCAGGGTTTATTGTAGATTATAGCAAATCTGCAACTCCCCGGTAAACTCTAGCTGAGACAGGGGAGTTATATCAGTTGCAAAAGTGCTCATGCCCACACCATGGGCCGTTTAAAGCCGGAGTTTACTTTACAGCCGCTCATGGTCAGCGCTCATGGCAGGCCAACTAACTGAACAAAGAGTTCTTCGACGGTTCTACCTATAGATCCATCCCTGCGGTCTAGACCCCCTCAAAGCGCCAGGATGAGCCAAGATGGAGCACGTTATAAAACTTAAAAGCCGGGTACAGATCAAGGCCGGACAAAAGATAACAGGCAACATGGATAGTGCTGTTTCATTAATCAACAGAGTTTTATTTTTCACAAGCTATGTTGTCGAATTAATATATAAGCTAGCGAGACGTGCTTTGTTCGAGATATACGAGGTCCGATCAAGTCCGATCAAGTAGAGACAGAAGCAACCTTGGCTTTTGCAGTCTGCAGCTAGGATCTCAAAAAAAGAGATTCTAGGCCCTGCAAACAACAATTATCCCGTGTTCCAGTGGTTGTCGAGTAAGCCAAGCCAAAAGCAGGTTTTGGGGACCGGTCTTTGCGCGTCCGCTGCTGGAGGGAATAATATTAATAGCAACTTGCCTGGGGTGGGTTCTGATGTTATCATGCTGTACAGTAACTTACTCAGGTGCAGCATCGTCATGATCAGCATTTTCATTCTTGCTGCAGAGGAATGACTCGCTCAGGAACGGATCTGCTGTAATGCGACGGATATTAAAAAGAAACGAGAGTCGACGTGAAATAGTGTTGCTACCCAGAGAGATTTCATCGTAATTCTATACATGTACAGGTAGTAGCTAACAGTTCCTTTTATAATATCTCATACATGAGTTCAGGAGTTTAAAATTGGAACGTCTCCATCACTGGATGGAAATCTGAGCTGGGGAACCTTGAAGCCAACAGTCGGGTGCTGTAGCTGAAGTCCCCATCATCAGCGGCCATCCCGCTGGAACAGCCACCAGAGAGCCAAGACTTTTAGGGGTTCTGATTGGAGTATGAAGGCCTGGAAATCCACCTTTCTCGAGAACTGGATGACGTCGTCGCTCCGTTATGACGGAGCGGGGCGGAGATCTCGCCAAAGTGGAGAGGAACGATTTATCAGCTCCCAATATTGACATGTATCAACGACAAGGCTGGATGGATTGGATTGTCATGTATCTATTGATAGTTGCGGAAAGAAATAGCCCAAGATGTGCTGAGATGCTCCGTGGTACTGTATGCAGAGGTATTGGCCTCAAGATGCGGCAAATGAAAAGAGAAATAAATGATGCCACTAGACACAGGCACATGCACATGCACATGCATGCGTACATACTATGTACATGGGTGGAAATGCGAGGGTAATGCCATCATCATCATCATCATCATCATCGTAGACGGCCTGGACCCCTTTGGGCTGTGGTCTTGTGTCATTAGGTTAGGTCCCCCCTCCCGGGACACTGGCAGTTTTGTACCTATTTGTGAGAGTGATGGGTACTCTAGATACTCTTCTTGCTGGGTGCTGTGACGATATCGCGGGGCTGATTGTGTTGATTGTCATCATCCTCAGCGCCACAATCTGACTTGACTTGAGTCGATCAATCCAGACTGAGGTTGCCTACTAAACACGTTTTCTATGTATGAGGCTCTAGATTCCCCTTGGCTCCATCTCCACCATCACCTTGACTCCTTTTGACTCTTATCACGACAGTCCAGCAGCAGCAGCTTGCGATGCATCGTCTGAACGTGTAGTTGATCATCATCCATCAATTTATTCGACGCCCCCTGCCATTACCACAACTTTATTTAGGTACCCTTGAACTCCTTGTCCCTCTATCATTGTCATCGTCATTTACCAAAGGCTGCTTGCTCTTGTTTCAACCCAAAACTCCACTTCCTGGTTACATTCACAACGGTCGCAAGAGTGGCTTTAACACTTCACATCGCTTCAGAGCAACTCTCTCCAGGCACGAGATATTTCACAGTGACCTCACCTCCCCCAGACTCTGGTGAAGAAAGAATCAAAAGGCCAATATCCCTTTGCGTCCAATCCCCATTGCCTCCCCTGGGCTTTCCAGGTTTCCCACTGAGAAGACGCCCCCATCTCCACTCGATCCGCCTGGCGTTGGCCTAGAATCCTGCTAAAATCTGGGCTGCCACTCAAAGTGGGTTGCCCACCTTTTCCCTCCGTCACCTCCCAAATCTCTCGACCTCCCCCGTCAAAAAGAACCGGGCTCTGCTTGTCACCGAGCACCAACCGCAAGGCAGTTAGCAATTTCCTTTTCCTGTTTCCTCCCGCTTCCAGTCTCGGTCTCCTTGGACGACTTCTTTTTCTTCCTCTCTATTCTCACAAGCAGCACAAACTCTTCTCTCCCCTTCTCTTATTTTCCTCTGCTACGACCTGTACGACAACGACCTCACACGAGAACGCAATACACAGACATTTTCCGCTAGAGTAGAGCTGCTAAACCCCGCATCGTCCCGTCCGCAGCCCTGTTTTGCTGGCCCTCCACTGTCAAGTCAAGACAGTTGTCGATAATAACATTGCCCGCGCTTTGCGACACCAAGCCAAGCCAACCCCAGCTTACGTTTACGTTACGATCACGACCCGCACGATTTGAAGACGGAACAGTTCTAGACTAGAACAGCAAAACATCGGGACTAGCTGCATTACACTGCACTTCAAGAGCTACCACTACTACTTCTTCGTGGCAAGCACCTTCCAATCTTGTCCTCTATCACCAATTTCGGCCCAAGGTCTCTCGCTCTACTTCCTCAAGGCGACTTGTCGCGCCTAGCCGACAAACCTCGATAGTCATGTCTACCATTCAGCAGCTCAAGAATTTCATCCGGCACGGTAGGTCTTATCCCCATTAGCCCACCCCCAGGCCAGGTGTTGTTTGCTAGTCGCTGACACTGGTCTGCTTAGGCAAGCAAGCTCGTGCCGCTCCCGAAGAGGCACCGCGCAAGACCGAACAGCAACCACAGCAACCTGCAGTTCAGCACAAGACAGCATCAGACCCCAGCCATGCTCATTACTCACGCTCACAAGATCGCGACGACGATTATGGCGACGACGATTACGCGCGCAGCAAGAGCAAGAAGCGCTACGATGATGAGAGGCTCGCCAAGCTCATCGCCGAGGAGAATGCCAGCAAGAGCAAGTTTCCTCGCTACCCTGGCCTCGAACGCTGGGAGCTCGTCGACAAGATGGGCGATGGTGCCTTCAGCAATGTCTATCGTGCCCGCGACACAACAGGCAGCCAGGGCGAGGTTGCCATCAAAGTAGTACGCAAGTACGAGATGAACAGCATGCAGGTAAGCAACATCAAGGCCGTCTGTGTCTGATGCCTTTTCTCCTTGTGTTTTCCTGCGTCTTGTCTTTTTGTTTCTGCTTTCTCTTTCTTTTAGTCCCCATTTACCAACAAACGGGGTTGTCCCCTTAATAGGGAAACAAGCATTTACATCCGGACTTCAAGAAAGTACCGAAGGCAGCAGAGGTGCGAGAAGATTTCTCTTAGTTTTTCTTTTCATCATTGTCCCAGTGCTGTTGCTATCCCCCGTCCAAAGTCAGTCTCTACTGTCTTTGTCGGTGGTGATGGCCAGCCGGTGGGCTTGCGTACAGGCGAAGCAGGATACTAATTCTGTTACAGCGATCGAATATCTTGAAGGAGGTCCAGATTATGCGTCAACTTGATCATCCCAACATCATCAAGCTCGTCGAATTCTCCGAGTCGCGGCAATACTACTACATTGTTCTGGAACTTGCTCCAGGTGGCGAGCTCTTCCACCAGATTGTTCGTTTGACATACTTTAGCGAGGAACTTTCTCGACACGTTATTGTCCAAGTCGCCCAGGCTCTGGAATATCTGCATGAAGAGAAGGGCGTTGTTCATCGGTATGTCATCATTCTCCTCGGTTGCCTCTTGATACCAGAAGTGGTGATGCCCCTCCTGACGTCATTTGCCCCTGCACGGCCTTGGAAATATGGCTAACACCCCTACCAGTGACATCAAGCCTGAGAACATCTTGTTCGAGCCTATTCCTGTGGTGCCTTCGAAGCACCCAAAGCCCAAGCAGCCTGGAGATGAAGACAAGGTTGATGAGGGTGAGTTCATCCCCGGCCAGGGCGCTGGTGGCATTGGTCGAATCAAGATCGCCGACTTTGGTCTATCCAAGATTGTATGGGATAACCAGACCATGACGCCCTGTGGAACCGTCGGTTACACAGCACCTGAAATTGTCAAGGATGAGCGGTACTCCAAGTCGGTCGATATGTGGGCTCTAGGCTGTGTGCTCTATACACTGCTCTGCGGTTTCCCGCCGTTCTACGATGAGAGCATTGAGGTGCTTACTGAGAAGGTCGCTAAGGGCCAGTACACCTTTTTGTCTCCTTGGTGGGATGAGATCTCAAAGAGCGCTCAAGACCTCATCAGCCATCTATTGACTGTTGATCCTGAGAAGCGTTTCACGATTACCGAGTTTCTGGCTCACCCGTGGATCGCCGGAAACGGCCCTACTCCCCGTGACGAGATGAAGAAGTCCGATGGCATGCTTCGAGCCTTTGACGCAACCAAGTTCGAGGAGGCTGGCAGGAGATACGACTTCCGTTCCCCCGGTGCCGTCAACCTGCGTGAGGTCTTTGATGTCGGTTACGCCGTGCATCGCCAGGAAGAGGAGAGCAAGCGGAGAGCTCAGATTGGACCCAAGGGTACACCGGCGCGATTCCTCGGCGGCCTCAACGAGGAAGACGAAGACGACGAGGATCGCATGCAGATCGATGGCCAAGATAACGATGACGCCAACAAACCTAATGCGGCTACTCGGGCTCTCGAGCAGAGCATGCGAAAGACCAACATCCGAGACCAAGAACAGCAGCAACAACCTCGAGGCCGTGAGCGCGAGCGTACCGAGAAGGGTTACGGTCAGCACTCGGCAACCGTCGCTGCCGCTGCTCGACAGCAGGTTCGTGAGCGCAACCGCCAGCGCGGAGCATTTGAGCTTAACCTGGATAATGCGACCTTGCTAGGCAAGCGAAACAAGAAGGTTCCCGTCATGGGGGTATAGGAGCCCAATGATATAGACTCGTCCCATGCTTCAGCATCGGCAAGACGCTTCAGCCTTGATGGCACAGCGTCACCAAGACCAACGACCCTGAGCCGACGCTCCACAGACCTCCCGTTTATGTTTGAAGAAGAACATGATGGAAAGCCGGCGGGCTCAGGGTAGTAACTTTTTTTTGTTTTGTTTTGTTTGAGATTTGGCTTATTGGAAAGACGCCAGGTGACACTGGAGTGGTTGTCGTCAAGAAACACTTGTTGGTGGGAGAGGAAGACGAGGAACCCGATTATTGAGTGCATTCAGGCGCAAGGAGTATCGGGTGATTGATACAGCCCAGGTCATTTGGGACTCGAGACTATTTGCAACTTTTATGTCATGTAATATTTGTCAAAATCAGGGGCAACATTTTCAGGGCTCTTGTTTTTGGTATCTATATGTGTATTTATGCCTGTGCGTGCGTGTGGTGAGTGGACAGCAATATCCTTTGGGCAACATGATCCATCCATAGGCTGGGAGTTTGGGGGATGTTGTTATATCTTGAGAGTATATGGTTTGTGATGGCTGGGTATTTGTTTTAATAGTGAATGTTGTAGTCATGTCAAAATACTTGTTATGTTGCTGAATGTCTGGTGCCCGTATCAGCATCATATAATCAATCCTCTTGGTCGTGGTCTTGGTCTTCTGAATCGGAATCGTCTTCCTCTTCTAAATCATGGTAAATACCGCCATGTTCGCCAGCATTCTTCCTCAAATCACTGCCCGCGGGAACATTACCGCCTCTCTTGGATCGAGCCGGATCAAACTCGTGTTTTCCCTTGGTGCAGCCCTTTGAGCCACCCAGCTTGCCACAGCACGACCAAGCAAAGCCATCAGGCATTTCCTCGCGCATCTCGGGCGTGTCAATCTCACCATGGCAATTTTCGTCGTGATCAGCCCAGAAGTCGTTCGAGTCGTCGACGTCGAGGTCTCCTGCAAGGTATATATATAAGCAGATGTCTAAGCTTGGACTTGTCAAAGCAGAACTACCTGGATGATAAAGACACGATTGCTCAGTATTGTCCTCGCGTGTAAACACTCGATCACATTGCACGTAGACAAACAGGTCGGTGACAGCCTTGCGCTTGAGACCCGTCGTTGGGTTATCAGCTGCCTTGAGCGCGTTGTAGTGATTCAGTGCGCGTGCGCGGACAGCCGGATCATCGCACAGGGCTTGGAGAATAGCACGAAGGTGATGCTCAGGCGCTAGATGAACCATTTCCTTTTCCAGTGGAAGAGACATTTTGTTTATTTGTTTGTTTGTTTGTTTATATGCGAACCAGTTTATTGGATGAATGATGGAAGAATGCTGTTTGTCAAGTTTGCTCTTCCGGCGGACGCGGATCCTGTCGTTTTAGTGTCGGATGGTTGCTTTTTCCCGTGTCTATAACGCCAAATATTGGAATAACATCGGGATCTATCAGGTACTTGTCCAATAATTCAAGGAGGTTGTATATAAGCCTGTTTCTCGGGATGGCGTTGTATGGCTTGACTAGGTATATATTATATGTGTGTGTGTGTGTTTACTGTTTGGTCCAAGACAGTGTTGATGGCAGTTCACAACTGAGGTTTCTACTACAGCGAACGAGTCTGGCTTTATACTTGATTCACTGCCAGTTGCAAGGAATAATAGAGCAGTTTACGTGAGCGTGACTGGGACTGTGAATCCCTCTCCGACTGTTTGTGCTTGTGTTTGGTCTTGATCCTGACCTTTCTCTTTCATCTCCTGCTTCTTTCTCCTTCACCACAAACCAACTTCCTCGCATCTAGACTATCAGTCAATGAATCATACCAGCTTTAGAAAGACTATTGTCTATCCTCATTTTGTTCTTCTCGTCTGGTTTCCTTTCAAGCCAGGTTATCCCAAGGTTGCAGTCCATGGTACTTGGAACTTATCTCTCATACACTTGCTTCGCTAGACTTCTACAACATGCTTTTCATCCTAAGCGTCTTGATCTCGCTTTCAACGCTAGTCGCTGCTCAGAAATATCCAGTCCTTCACAACTCGAGCTGCGTCTCGGGAGCGCACATCATCGTCGCCAGGGGCAGTCTTGAGCCGCCGGGGCCCGGTATCCTCGGAGCAGTTGCTCAGCAGATCATGGACAGTATCTCCAACTCAGAAACAGTCTCTCTCGGGTATCCGGCCATGTATGATCCGTACAAACCATCGCAAACTCAAGGCGTCAGGACTCTCACTAGGGTAATCGAGCAGTACGCCGATGTTTGCCCCAGGACAAAGATGATTCTACTTGGATTTTCTCAGGTTAGTTATGCTGAGCAAGACTGGATGAAGACTATTTTCAATTCTATCTTAAATACTCATGCTAATGGTACCATCATCCAGGGCGCTCACATCATTGCCGATGTCATGTGCGGTGCGAGCTCAGCCGGGTTTCCAGCTACAGAGCCGCAGTCCCCCGAAATTTCGAACAATAGTCAGTCGAAACCGTCCATCGCTTCTTCTATACCCAAAGCCGCTAAAACTCAATCAATAGTTGCCGCCATTGTTCTACTAGGTGACCCAAGTACGACAGTAGGTCAGCCCTTTCACGCAGGAAGCAGTCAGGGTGATGGTGTAAGTCGACTGGAATCACTAAGCGTTGAACAAATAAGCCAGCTAAATATTACGTAGATATTTCCTCGCCAGAGACCCAATGGATGCGAGCGCGTTTCGACCAAGATAATCTCATTCTGCGATGCAGGAGATCCTTTCTGTGAGGCTGGAGGCCACGACTTGAGCGTCCACATGAACTACGTTACAACATATGGAAGTATTGCTGCTGGTTTTTCTGCTGCAATGTTCCATCGTGTTGGATAAATGTAGTTTATTTACTACACTGAGACCCGTCTGGATGTCTGTGAGGTCAGGGTAGGTGAACAATAAGTAGAGCAGATGAACGTAGCAAGGTCGAATGTGTTTAGAGACAGAACAGGACTGTCAACGATTATTACATGCAAAGCAAATATTCTCTCTGTTCATCTCATAAATACGTATGATCTCATAGTATAAACTCTATCCACTCGTCAATTATGCGCTCGCTCAGGTTGACGTGGTGAACACAGAGTACTGTGCTTGAATAAAAGTGTTCATTAGATAGTTGCTTGTAATTCCAGTACAAGCTTTTGCTTCAACAGAGCCTTCTAAGTGATACGCACTAGCACTCAATCTTAACTTGGCTTTAAAGGTCATGGTAATCCGTCCTACAAGGTCAATTGCGACAAGTTTTACATCAAGAGTCTATACTACGAACTAGTGACTTGCCGTGCAACATGACAGCAAACACTTGATAGCTGGATCTAGTTTATATGTTATTCATACGAGACAAGCCCAAGCGCAGCCAGCTTCATATCTTTCAGAGTTTAGGTAATGCTGCACGGAACGCAAACACGAGCCAAACTCGATCAATACTGTTCACCTAATGCACATGTCAACGTCCGTCCTTTGTTGGCAGAACAACACATGATAGCAATATTATAGTAATTATATCGTAGCAAATTCTTACCTTTGTGAATTTTCATAAATCACCACAAACTTTGCCGTCTCCTGTCCGCCGTGAGCAAACAGGCACAGCTATGGATTAAAAGGCCAGCTTCTCATACTCGAGCCCATGAAACTCTCTTTTCATCATTATATATAGTTATTGCCGTCTCTACTACCACTACTGTACGCACCAGGGCTCAAATGCAAATTCTCTAAATATAAGACGCCGTGGTCAAGTTACGCAGGACTATATCCAGAAGAAGCAAGAGATCCGGCACCCATGATCCTATACCCTGGGGCCAACAGAAGTAGATGGACGGAGTACTAGGTCCGTATTTTTGCTTTTTCCTTGTCATTCACAGAATAGTCCCATATGGTGAGTGGGTCTCTGCCATTTCTACATTGTTGGCGGTGCAGTTGAGGTTGCGGTGACTGAACTGACTGAACTGACTGAACTAGACATGATTCTGGCATTTCGAGCATGTTATATATCTCTCCCTCCCAGGAATCCTGTCCTTTTCTCATTTCTTTTCTTTTCAATTCATTTCATCAACTCACCTGACTCTCGATCTTAGACCTTGTTGCTTGCTCAAGATCTTTCTGCACCAGCCATCCCTGGCCTTGTAAGCAATTTCCTTCATCACCATATTCTCAGAAAGACTCGTTCTGCCTTGTTTGAGAAGCATTTTATACCAACAGCATAAACACCATGATTTCCTTCATGCTCATTCTGAGCTTCCTTGCGGCTCTGGTCGCCGCTGTCCCTCCCGAGTACGGGAGTGCTGCCATCACCTGCGCCAAGGGCGCCCACCTCATCGTCGTCCGAGGCAGTCTCGAGCCTCAGGGTCCCGGTATCATGGGCGAAGTTGCTGAGAAGATCATGCAGCTCATTCCTGGCTCTGACATGGAGTCTCTTGTGTACCCTGCTCTCTACGATGAGTACATCGAGTCCCAGACTCGAGGTGTCCGTACCATGACTGCAGTAGTCAACAACTACGTCAAGACCTGCCCAGACACTGAACTCATCCTCATGGGCTTTTCTCAGGTGAGTCCCTACGACCGATCTCACAGATTAAATCACTAACTTCTTCTAGGGCGCTCACATCACCATGGACGTCATGTGCGGTGCCAGCTCGACCGGATTTCCTGCGACTTTACCTCAGCCCGCTTATATCACCGACAACAGTAAGTGAAACCCTCACAAGCATGACTGCAGTTTTGCTAATATTTACAGTTGCGTCCATCATTCTCATGGGAGACCCGAGTCTCACCGAGGGGCAGTCGTTCCATGTCGGCAGTAGCCGGGGCAGCGGAGTAAGTCTTCAAAAGCATGGCATACAAGTAGAGTATTCAGCTAACTGTGGTTTCAGATCTTTCCTCGCAACATCCCTGCTGGCTGTGACTCTATAGCAGATAAGACCATCTCTATCTGCGATGCAGGTGATCCGTTCTGCGAGGCCGGTGGTAAGGAGTTGGCAGTCCACATGGGCTACGTCCAGGTCTGGAGCGAGTTCATGGTTGAACATGCTGCCGGCAAATCCTAACCCCTTTCGCGATGCTGAGGCCTGGACTTGGAAGTCCATGTCAACCAGACGGTGGGCCTAGAGGTGGAATGAATGAGGAACAAGATGAGAATGAAGGAGTCAGAAGAAGACTGCATCATGTTGTGCACTCTATGTATGTATGGCACATGCATGACCTGTATATCACCAAGTAGAGTAGTAGTTGGTTAGTTGGATCAACAAGGAGAAATCATTTGCGACTTCTTGTTGACCAAGCCTATTGGCTCCTCCAAGTTCCAACTTTAGAGCATCAGATAAAAAGGGCATGGTGATGAAGGGGTTCATTTCATTGACATGAGAAGATCCCTAGCTCGCTACCGTAACCTGATGGTGTCTATCTAGAGCATGACCATACATACATACATACTATCGTTATTAAACAAAGGAAATTAGCAGAAATAATCTCGGGGGGTATCATACGTTTCCCATAACCAAAAAAAAAAAGACCACAGCAAATGCCATTCGCTTCCATGACCAAAAGACCCAACCTAACAATGCCGTTTCGCTTTCGTAACCCAAAACCCCAAAGATGCAGTGCTGCCAGATAGATATGCATCCGATCCCCAAAAAACACGTAAACAATCTCATATATCGCGTCATACCTTGTCTCATATCATCCAGTCCTCGTTGGGAATCCTCCATCCTGCCCTCTCAAATAGATGCACGGCGTCTGGGTATGCCAGTGAAAATGGCAACCAGAAAGTCTCCTTGACCAGGTGCGGCGTCCTCTCGGGTCTGAGCACGTGTTCAGGCAGCTTTGTCTGGTCGATCCTCTTCAATACCCAGACCAGCTCCATGGCCAGGTCGTCCTGCCTTTCCAGATTCGCATGCTTGAGCTCGTTCACGTACGTCCTCGCCAGCTCGTCGGCCAGCCCGGCCAGCGAGAGTATCGTGACGCCCGAGGCGCCCACCTTGAGGGCGTGCAAGTCCTCAAAGTCCCAAGGAAACCTCACGCGCACCTGATGCATGACGCCGTCAGAGGTCGCGAGCCCATAAATGTCCCGCCTCCGCGGCATGGGCGTCATGCCCTGCGCGATGGCCCAGCATTTCTGGTTCTCGCGTGTGTGCGGTGGACACACTATGCTCACCTTCAAGGGCCGCGCGTCGTAGCCGTAGTAGACCATGGCCGCGAGGCCGCTCACGGCGTAGGGGATGTGGCTGAAGCGGGTTGCGATCATGTCGATTACTTGACAGACGGCTTCGCGGTTCATTGAGCGGTCGCTGTCTGCGATTACTGCAACGCTGCTCTCCGTGCGGTGTGAATAGAGATTATCATTGCTCTCGTGTGGGAGACGAGAAGAAGCATTTCTCTCTTGCTCTTCTGTTGCTGCTGCTGTTGCTGCTGTTGTTGTTGTTTCTTTTAGAAGAGGTTGGTTCTGTTTCTGATTCTTGGTCTGGGTCCTGGTGCTTGGGGGCCTCCGCTGGGCAGCGACATGCCTATCACTTGGGTGGAGCTGATTTGGTGGTGGATCTAGTCTAGCAGTATTACACCAGTTATCGCCTCCTGCTGATGGATGCTTGTAAGTAGCATGGCCACCATTTGTCTGATTTCTAGGCCAAGGTTCGCCCTGTGTTTTGTTTCGTTGACCCTCTTGCTGAGGGAATTGTCGTCTCTTGCAATGTGGACAACGTGGCTGAGGAGGATGCTTTGTCTGTATTCTCATGTGAGCAGGCTTCTCGTGAGAAAAGAGCTTTCGAAAGAATGGTCGCAGAAACGATCCCAGCGCCATATCGGCTTGCGAATGCGCCGCTCTCTTCTTGATGGGATGGTAGAGTTGGGAACGTACCAGTCGACCGTCTCAAGTCTTGTGAGCATACACAGCCAGGTTACTATTTGAGCTGGCTTGGTCACCAAGATATCAGTAACGACGAGCTGCTTCTTTCGTGGTGCCTTTTGAGTCTTTGTTCTTGTGCAGATTGAGATAGATAGATAGATAGATAGATAGATACCTTGCACGAGTCGGTGAATCGTCTTGAAATGACTGGTAAAGTAAAAACAAAAACGCTAGTAACTGGGATCCAAAGGCTACATCCGCTTTATAAACAAGGGCCAAAGCTCTCTATTGTCGCGCGTGAACCATGGCTGCATGTTCACCACGTACATCTGCAAACACGATGCATTTCCGCATGAACAATCACCAGCCAACCCCTACCACATCAGAGTCGACCAGGAATTAATCATCTCACACATGGTACCATGCTAACCTTGTGCAATAAATCGTGACTTGGCTAGGTCTCTATATCGTCCGTCCCGACCGCCAACGCCCATTAATCTTACAAGTCCATCCCGTGGCCTCGTTACCCTTGTTTGAGGCATCCGCTTCATCTTCTTCATAACTCCTCCTCCTCCACATCCATTTGCTCACCATTAACTTGACCCTTGGACCCTGATGGCGTGTCCTTCTTGGGCATGGTAGCCTCCTTGTCAATCATTTGTCTCGACACCGACACGATGTTGTCCTCAATGAGCTCCTGGCCAACGTCCTCGAGATGCTTCTTGGGGTCGAGCTTGCCGACGTAGCGGGTCTTGAGTTGATCCTTGGTCAACTCAGTCTCCTCCTTCACACGCTTCTCGTAGCCATCTGCCAATGACACCAGCTGTTGCAGTCGCTCCTTGTTCTTGCAGCCCTCGTGTCGGAAATCGTCCATCTCCAAAGCCTCAGTCCATACATGCTTGTGCAGATTCATCAGCATGTTCTCTTCGAGTGCCGTCTTGCGGTAGTTGATTCCGATCGAGTAGTAGTGTCGGTTCAGGCCGTGGATAAGAGCCTGGATCGAAGGCTTATTGAGGTGACCCAAGTTGCTGGTGCTCTGACGCGGCTCCTGGCCTAACATGAGGAGCTGAGGGTTGATGAGTCGGAAAGCGTCAATAACGACTTTGCCCTTGACGGACTGGATTGGGTCGATGACAACGGCAACGGCACGAGGGTTCAACTGTTCAAACGACTGCTGAGTATTTATATCAACAGACGAGAGCCAGCACCCAAAACCGGGATGCGAGTGGTACCATCCGACGACCGACTCAGGTCTGTTTAGACGAGTTAGCGAGTGGTGACAAGTAGATCACAGGGGGGTTCCACGAACCTTCCTGTTTGCCGAAGCATATCCATCATCTTGGTCTGGAAAACAGGGTCGACAGCCTCGACACTAACACCGGTACCACTCTGAGGCATAGCGAAAACATCCATCACCTTGACGGTGAAGTCATCCACAAATTCGCCCAGCATCAAACCCATAACTTCCATAGGCACACCTGCGCGGCCGTGTCGAAGCATCTTGAGGAGGGCAAGGGAGGAAATGTAGACGGTTTCGGAGTTGTCGATCAGGTTTGTGTTGTCCTATGATCGAGTGAGGTTAGCCAAGTACGGATTGGCAAGCATCCTCTGCGGAGGAGCTTGATTGAACGGCATCATAGCTTACTGCTCCATGCGCGGCTCCAAGGCCCATACCTGCACCACCACCAAGCAGACTCCTGAAGCGCTCCATAATGTCAGCAGTGAATTAATAAATGTACGAAATATGCGTGCGCAGAGTATATCGTTGGCAAAAAAAAAGCGTGCAAGGTGTTGATGTGGGCGGTGATGGGAGGGTGTTGCTGTGATCGGAGCTTGGAGCAGAAGGCTATTGACGTTGACGCCAGCCCGGCAGCCTGGGCGCCACAGCTCGAAGCTTAGTCACATCACGTGCGATAGCTCGATGTGGCTCTCGGTGCTGTCGCGGGGCGCTTCCGCTGTGGCTAGTGTCAATTAAAGCGTAATGACGCTCCTATGTTAATCCGGTGTAAACCGGTGCTTCTGAGCTCCGTTGTTGGCTGTGGGTGCATCTGCCCATGAACTTACACGCAAGGTTTCTTGACTTTCTTCTCGAAGTCCTCCCACATCCAATCCAACCTTTTCCCCTCTCTTCTATCGATCATGCTGAAGACTCTTTAGACCGATTTGGCTTCAAACTCTCACCAGAAATCTTCAAACGTCTGCGTGTCACCGACTTATCCCTTTCCTACTCGATTCCCAAGGTTCGCGATACTCTTGAGTAGCCGCAGTCATGGGCGACGATATCCGTGTCGAGCTTGGCTCGGTCGCGCTTAATGGCGCATCACCAAAGAAGGTCGCTTACTTTTACGACTCTGACATTGGCAACTATGCCTATGTTACTGGCCATCCTATGAAGCCTCATCGCATTCGGCTGGCGCACAGCTTGATTATGCAATACAACCTCTACCAAAAGATGGAGATCTACGTGAGTCCCCATCCTGTCAAGATGCTTTGCCATATATCACTTCTTTCCGACTTGTATGCTAACTTTTGTGAAGCGCGCCAAACCTGCGACCCGCGGAGAAATGACCCAATTTCACACGGACGACTACATCGATTTCCTGCAAAAGGTCACGCCCGATAACATGGACAGCTTCATAAAGGAACAGGGGAAATACAATGTCGGGGATGATTGTCCTGTGTTCGATGGTCTTTTTGAGTTTTGTGGTATCAGTGCAGGCGGCAGCATGGAGGGCGCAGCGCGACTGAACCGCCAAAAGTGCGACATCGCCATTAATTGGGCCGGAGGTCTTCACCACGCCAAGAAGTGCGAAGCCAGTGGCTTCTGCTACGTCAACGGTATGTATTATCACTTTGTTCACTGGCATTGTCTAACCAAACTTGTAGATATCGTTCTCGGTATTCTCGAACTCCTCAGGTTCAAAAAGCGGGTCCTTTACATCGATATCGATGTGCATCACGGTGATGGTGTTGAGGAGGCTTTCTATACCACCGACCGTGTCATGACCGTATCTTTCCACAAATACGGCGAGTACTTCCCTGGAACTGGCGAGCTTCGGGATACTGGTATTGGTCAAGGGAAAAACTATGCCGTCAACTTCCCACTCCGCGATGGTATTACCGATGCGTCTTACCGATCAATCTTCCAGCCCGTCATCGAAAACGTCATGAAGTACTACCAGCCCGAGGCTGTTGTTCTGCAATGTGGTGGCGACAGTCTCTCTGGCGATCGACTGGGTTGTTTCAACCTGAGCATGGATGGCCACGCCAACTGCGTCAACTTTGTCAAGAGCTTCAATCTCCCCACTCTTGTTCTCGGTGGCGGTGGCTACACAATGCGAAACGTCGCTCGTACATGGGCTTTCGAGACTGGTGTTCTTGTCGGCCAAGAAATGGATCGAACCCTGCCTTACAATGAATACTACGAAGTTGGTAACCTAGTTTTGGTTGGCATGCATTCACTAACATCAAGACAGTACTACGCTCCCGACTTTGAGCTGAATGTACGATCCTCAAATATGGATAATTCTAACAGCCGAGAATACCTCGAGAAGATCACCTCCGCAGTTATTGACAACCTTCGACAAACTGGTCCTGCGCCATCGGTGCAAATGCAGGACGTCCCGCGAAAGCCTTTTGGCGGTATGACTGATGAGGAGGAAGCCGAGCTTGATGATCTAGACGAGGACGAAAACCCTGATGTTCGGATGACAGAACATCGCTGGGACAAGCATGTTGAGAACGACGCCGAATTCGAAGCCAGCGACGATGACGAAATGGCTCGCGCTCACGGTGCTACCAGACGGAACGATAATAAGCGCAGCTTTACTGATTACCGCAAGGGAGAAATGGACGTTGATGACGGCGATGCCCCTCCTACCAAGGCTACCAATGGTGCTCGCGCTGACGATGCCGTCGAGGAACCTGCTGGTGAGGATGCCCACGATATTAATGACGATACTATCGACGACATCTCGGCACATGATCAGCCGGAGAAGGATCAGCCAGAAAAGGAGGCTGAGAAGCCTGACGAGCCCGCCAAGGAACCTGAAGTCGCCAACGTGGACGGTGACGGTGATGTAGGCATGGAGGACACCACAAATGCTGATGAGACAACAATCAAGAAGGAAGAGGTCGAGCCTGAGGCACCTGCTGAACCTTCGGTGCCAGCTGAAACCCCAGCCCAAGAGGAGGCGTCTGTTCAGGAAGCCCCAGAGACCACCGCCAAAGAGGCTTCCTCGGAGCCCAAACCTGTCGAAGAGACCGCCGAGAAGACTGCAGCAGAACCTGAGACGGCCAAGAGCGAGCAACCCGACGACGCTATGGACGTCGACACGGAGAAGGACAAGCCCGAGCCACCCAGGGAGAAGACCAAGAGCCCGGCCAACTAGGATTTGACGGGCAAGCCAGTCATCTGGATTCTATAGATATCTGCAGGTTCATGGGCAAAAGCTCACGCCGCTCTTGTCTTCGCATGTACCGCAGCTAATCTCTTGTGCTCGAGGTTATGGAGGCGAAACACCATATATCACAGCAATGGTAAGAAGTGACCTGAGTCAGGCGTTTCAGGCGTAGAGGGATAAAGATGGCACGAAAGGTACCTAAGCATCTAATTGTGTAGAGGGGTCGGCATTTGGCTTGGCCATACATGACAGGAATGACCTGTAGGTGTGCTAGGTGTAACGAGGTTTTATGTTTTCCAGTTTGACATTATAGCGAAAGGAATTAATCAACATTACCCACTGTACGTTTTCTCTGGATCAAATGAATCTCTGGACTTTTTGTCTTGTGGAATTGTGCCTCAGAAATTGAATGGCCGTATCAGGAACCAGTCAAGCCGACTTTTCAACGCCAGAGCGCACACCATACCTGGTACTCCCAATGCCAGATTGCTGTCAGTTCTTGTTTCTCATCTCTCGTCTCATCAATATATATTGATTCCTGTCTATTGATCCCAGTCTTGGTTCCAGAACAAGTAGGTTTTGTGGTGTTCAGCGGCGACAACTCATGTTATTCTCATCCAAAAAAAAAAAAAGAAAAAAGAAAAAGAAAAATCACGATACTGTCACTTTGCCCAGGCGATGAAAATTCTAATTATCGCGTTCTTAACGATGCTACCAAGTGTCATGGTTTGTAGCTCTGGTCATTGTGGTTTGGTGATTTCGTACAGCCATTGTCAGTGCTGACCTTTTGGGCTTCACTGGCAGCTTTGTGCTGCCACTTATCCATGATGGTGATGAGTTGGTCGGTAGCCGTGTTATTTTTAAGCAAGTCCATGGTATAATTTTGTTTAAATTATTTGGTGCTGCGATTGTAGGCGAGGTCTTTGGCAACCCTAACACACTTGACGATGATAAATGGGTTGGTTTATCAGGTCACTGGCATGGCAGTGGTGAATCGAGTGATGAAAAAGAATTTAAAAAAAAAACATTGGACTAAGATTAGAGCTGTAGAAATGTTGTCTACCAGATTAGTATTCTGTTTCTATACTACTAGTTATGTGTTCTCTAATGTGCAGGTTTTTGGTCGTTTGAAGCTATTCTCAGCTCGTCTGCATCCTAAAGAGCATCTATGTACTTGATAATCCAACCACATAGTGCTGATTACCTAAGGTGAGATGCAGGTGCATACATATAGCCAGGTGAGTCATTCGGCCACTATAACGAGTGATGGACATATTGATTAAACACGATAGATGTACTTGGTATAAAAATAACACAAGTAAACAGCTGTGTGAGATGGATAAAGATACATGTTTGTTAGTATTTAAATTACTCGTACTTGGAGGCGTGGCTTCAGACCCGTCACATAGGACAGGTTTGGCTATCAAGTAGCTAAGTTTTAACACGTTTGCTTAAACCAACTCACATTAAACAAACCTACACAACTGATCACGGCATTAAAGCCCCTGCACGAAACTCCATATTATCTCTTCCTCTCTATTCCCGATCAGCAAAGCACTCTCAACGACAACAAGATCATCTGCTGTAGGGTGAGGATATCCGCAAGTGGGGGACCGAATAAGACTGATAAGATCCCCCACATTCCACCCACATTCCGTCATTTTGTTCAGCAGGGTAGGGGACGAGTTTAGCGTCGACTGCGGGGGAGTTCGAAAAATAATTATTTCCAACCTTGGTCGACAAAACATTCTAGTCCATCGTCATCTTTTCTTTTCTACGCCACCACTTCAATACCTCATGTCAATGTAGCATTTAACGCCTCACCAATCGCTGATATATCTCATCCTACTTCGTCATTCCCTACCAAAGAATCAGCGGAACCTGCTCTCACAATGCCCACGCCCGCGCCCGCGCCCGCTGAGGGCGACGCCGCGACGGCCAAGCTCGGTGTCTGGAAACAGGCTCTTTACGATCGCTGTCGCGAGTCTGGGACG
Source organism: Fusarium sp. NRRL 66182 (assembly GCA_013266265.1). Taxonomy (NCBI): domain Eukaryota; kingdom Fungi; phylum Ascomycota; class Sordariomycetes; order Hypocreales; family Nectriaceae; genus Fusarium; species Fusarium sp. NRRL 66182. Next base: position 30,531 of record JABFAK010000233.1, read on the forward strand.
GATCTCTTCTCGCAGGATGACCTTATGCGCCTCGATGTCATCCCAAACCGGGACCTCATGCTGCTCGCCCGCGTCATTCAGTCCCTCACTGATGACAAGCTTTTCATCACCATGCGCGAGGCCTCAGGCCAGGTGTTTTGGAAATGGCGCGATGCACAGGAAGCACACAAGTGCGTCGAGACAACACTCGAGCATTCATGGAACGTCTGGCTGACAATTGGGTCTCAGGTACAAGCAGTGCTCGACCGACGAGCAGGTCATGGTCTACTCCCTTATCGACGACTCGGGCGGTGACGGTATCTGGTCCCAGACGCTCCAGAAGCGCCTCAACATGCACGATTCGGTCCTGAAGAATGCTATCAAGCAGCTCCAGACAAAAGGGCTCATCGCGCCTTTCAAGAATGTTGAGCACCCCAATAAAAAAATGTTCATCAAGGCCTCCATACGGCCCAGCGATCGCGCTACAGGCGGCCCGTGGTATACGGATCAAAACCTCGACGAGGCATTCATCGAGGAACTACAGCGCGTTATCTTTGACTTTATAAAGCTGCAGAGCAGCTATCATAGCACACATGGAGGGGGTGCTGCGCGGGCACAGGCGCCCAAGAAGGGCGTCGTCAAGGGCGGCGTGGACAAGGGCAAGAAGCGCGACGCTAGTCACATGGATGAACCCCCGTCCAAAGCGCCCAAGGTTACTACAACGACTTCGCGAAAAGACGCTTTCCTTCCCCTTCCCGCAGGTTACACAGGCTATCCAACCGTTCGCGATATCGCGCGTCTCCTCTCTTCGAGCGGCATCACCCACAATACCATTCTCTCCGAGCACGACGTACAAAAGCTTGTAGACGTTCTCGTCTGGGACAACTATGTCGAGTCAGTCAAGGTAGCGGGCAAGGTCGGCTACCGCGTCTCTCGCATCGCCAAGCAGTCCACAGAGAGCTGGGCTGGCCGCGATGACCCTACAGGGCGCGAAGGCGGCCCTGTATCTTCCGTGAGTGCCTTCACTGAAGCTCCATGCGGGCGTTGTCCAGTATTTGAGATCTGCGAAGAAGGTGGACCTGTAGGTCCCAATAACTGTGAGTATTTCAAAAGATGGTTGGGTGTTGAATAGAGTTTGAGTGCAAGCTTTGCACTTACAAACCGAATGCGAAGAAAATATATCCAATGGAGAACGGAGTTATGGTCTGGAAGTGGGCTTTCTTGTTTTTGGGAATCTAGCATTGGCGTAGTAGGACAAGCGACGGCCGCATAGCCGGCAGCAGCAGCAGTTGTCGACTTTCTTGAGAGAACGGCAAGCTGTAGGCAAGCGATACTTGAGAATTGAAACATTCACAATACGGTCTAGTTTGAACATGTGTGGTTTTTGAATGGTTGATATTGTTCAGCAGCTAGCTCCTTATGCCAGCTTGTGACAGTCTAGCTCCATATCGCTAGTCCTCTTCGAGGTTTTGTTATGCGCTCCCAAAATCCCATTCTTCGTGCCTTGTCTTACAACATTTGGAGCCGTTTACAGCTCGCCAGAGTCGACAATAGTGGCACGCTTGTACTTAATAGCACCGCTGCCGGAGCCGGTGGCCTCAAGAGCCTTGACGATCTGGAAAGACTCATCGTCGGCGACCTCGCCGAAAACGACGTGGCGGCCGTTGAGCCAAGAGGTGACGACAGTGGTGATGAAGAACTGCGAGCCGTTGCTGCAGATACGGTTAGGGGATTGAATCAAGGATAGTACTGCTATGTGCTTACGTGTTGGGGCCGGCGTTGGCCATTGAGAGCAGACCGGGCTTGTCGTGCTTCAAGTTGAAGTTCTCATCAGCAAACTTCTCGCCGTAGATAGACTTGCCACCGGTGCCCTTCATCATGTTAGCTTGCGCTGTGTAACTAGCTTGGGAAGGATTGAACGTACGTTGCCGCGGGTGAAGTCACCACCCTGAAGCATGAAGTCAGGGATGATTCGGTGGAAGGAAGAGCCCTTGTAGCCGAAGCCCTTCTCGCCAGTGCAGAGAGCACGGAAGTTCTCGGTGGTCTTGGGGACCTGGTCGTTGAAGAGGTTGAAGTTGATGCGGCCCTTCTGCTCTTTAAAGGAAGAAATGTCAGCTCTGACGCAAAAAATGGGTTGATGTCAACTGGTAATGAGGGGTATGCAATATTATGACGAATGTCGCGAGTACGAGAATCACAGTAGTAAGTCTGGCGTTCTCCTCAATTCGAGAACTGAGGTATTGAGATGCAGGAGATGCACTTCTTTGATGGATATTGACGATGATGGATGGCATCGCGAGGGAATCAAAGCTTACCCTTGACGGTGGTGGTGGGCTTGCCGTTCTGGAAGACGGGGCCCTCCCACTCAATGTCGAAATAACTGTTGACATCGTTAGCAATGAATTGAATCAACGAAGCTTGGAATGGAGATACTTACACCTTGCTCATGATTGCGGATGAAGCTGAAAAGAATCTAACAGTTTGAAATGCGTTGGAGAGTTGAGGAAGAGAAGAAGAAGTTCTTGCGGCAGAGAAGCAGGTATGGCGGGGTAGGAGGGGCTTGAAGAGGGAGGGTCTCATTTTGAGCAAGCTAGAGGGGCAAAATGTTAGCGCGGGGCCGTTGGAGCCAATGGAAGCACGTGGAAGAGGGGTCGAAGTGGAGTTGGCCGGAAGTAAGATCACGTGAAGCGAGCTTTGCCTGGTTCTTCTCTGCTGAGCACCCCCAAGCTAGCGATGTTTCCATGAGGTCACCCGTGGCTATGGCCACTGTGGGGCGGAGAGCTTTGCAATAGCTTCTGTTGATCAATGGTGAATGCTTGTTGAACAAGAAAAGCCGAGCTGATGAGCACCGGCCCTGGCTCTGTTGCTCTGACCGCCATTGCCATGGCTTAGACATGCCAGGGACTGGTAGTTGAAGGCATTGACCAAGGCAACGCTTGAGCTGGCTCGATAACTCCCTCATTGAAGCTTCAATGGGGCCACTTTTGAGCTGATGGAGGTTGCCCGGGCCACGTCAAGCACGTCTTTGCGCTCTCAAGTCTGGTAGCAAGCCATTGAAGATGGCCACTTGAGTAGTCTCTCAAACGTGTTGAGGGAGTGGCCCGAATGCCCGAGGTGCAGCAGACTTTTGCCCAAGGATCAACGCCCATTGGAGAGAGCAAGGGACATGACCACCACAGTGGATTCTCGCCATTGCAAGGGCCCATCCACCTCAAGTCTCACCCAGTCCATCAACCCGTGGGTAGAAGTGGCCATTGTGGGTGAGCAACCTGGACACCAGGACAGGAAGCTCTCTCTGCAAGGCCAGGAAGCTGGGAGGACAAGGGCAAGGAAGCCATAACAGTATAAAGATAAGAAGCCAACAACGAGACGGGTGTTGGACCATGTCAAGTGGCTTTTCCAGGTACCAATCGGGATCGGAACAGACTGGAAATTGTTCGGCAAGTGCTCGGAGATCCAATATTTGCTCAATTGCAAAGACGTCTTGGTTCTCTCTCTCTGGAGCTCAGTCGAGCTGAAGCTTGAGCTTCCCCAGAAAGCTCTTCTTGGTGGAACAAAGGCAGATGCGGCAGCGGAAACAATTGAACTTGCACGTACCTTGAAGAGGCTAATAGACTTGAGAAAAAAGATAAGTATAGAGTAGATGGAAATAATAAGACAGATAAATTACACGATTTGGCGATGTGCGTGTTGAGGTTGGTCCTTAGACTGATCTCAAGAAGTGGAAAATAAAAACTTGGGGCCTGCTTTGACGTCTGGGTATCCAATTCTAGCGCGGTGAGCTGCTGGGTCTGTTCAGGCCTGAAGTCTAAGGTTGTATGTGAGGTATGGGCGGGTACTTACACTTGAGGCCGAGTTGTTGACCTAAAGGCATACCTAGGTAGGGTGAAAGACTTTGACACTATCAGTCAAAACATGTAATTTGCGTCAGTTATTATATAATTCAGGCAATCAATCCATGTAGCTGTTTAGAATAGCTACATTCATCATCAATACAGTCTTGTCATCTCGAATTTCGCTATCACGTGATTGGCATCCCTGGCTGACATTGGGCTCTGGGGGTAATATGTCCAAGTGTCCACCATGGCTGTGGCGCAACAAGGGGCATCTTTAACATCCAGATAACTATCCCATCCCATTGAATCTCCGACCTCGAACCGTAGAGTAGCAACAACAGCCTCTCGCTTCCTGTCCTCATCTTCTTAGTCGCCTGCTGTCTCTCCCCCTTCTTGGATTACCTCACCATGGATATAAACGATCTCAAGAACACGGTCTCGAACCTGACCTTGTATGACATCAAGGCAGGCTTTCGAAAGGCCCAGAATGGTACCTCCTCAGTGGCCTCGTCTGCTGCGCCTGATAGTTACTGACGGTATGCTCAGCTGTTATGAATTTTACCGAGATGGAGTCAAAGGTTGGTTATCCTCTGCGTGATGCGACAACTGTACTGGTGGTCTGGACACGGTGGACTTACCCATCTTTAGGTCCGCGAAGCAACAAACAACGAACCGTGGGGTGCTTCATCGACCCTGATGCAAGAGATTGCAAACGGAACCTTTAACTAGTACGCCATGCCGAATCCCGTATTACCGAGTCAAACTGCTGACCATGAGCCAGCCAAACCCTCAATGAGATCATGCCCATGATCTACCGTCGCTTCACTGAGAAGGCCGCTGAGGAGTGGCGCCAGATCTACAAAGCCCTTCAATTACTTGAATTCCTTATCAAGCACGGTTCCGAGCGAGTAATTGACGACGCCAGAGGACACATCTCTCTGCTCAAGATGCTGCGCCAATTCCACTTTATTGACCAGAACGGAAAGGACCAGGGTATCAACGTGCGCAACCGAGCCAAAGAGCTGGCCGATCTCTTAAGCGACGTAGAACGTATCCGATCCGAGCGTAAGAAGGCGCGTGCGACTAAGAATAAATATACTGGTGTCGAGGGTGGCTCAACCTTTGGCGGTGGCTTCTCCAGCGGCAGCTCTGGCCGTTATGGTGGTTTCGGCAGCGAGAGTGCTGGATATGGTGGTGGCAGTGGCAGTGGCAGCGGTCCCACCAACTTTGGCGGATACTCTGGAGGTGTTTATGGTGATGGTGGTGGTTTTGGTGGCCAGTCTGACGACTGGCGAGAGGGCGGTGCTGGCAGATCCGAGCGATTTGAGGAATATGACGAGTTTGATGAGGATGATAGACCTGCTGCTAGCTCATCAAGGGCCGCTGCCAAGCGGCCAGAGCGAGCTCCCGTCAAGAAGACTCCTGAGCCGCCGAAGAAGAAGGAACCCGAGGTTGATCTCTTCTCCTTTGACGATTCTGCACCGTCATCTTCTGCTGCTCCTGCGCAAGCCGACGACGACGAGTTTGACGACTTCCAGTCAGCTGCCCCTGCACAGGCTGCTCCGTCCAACAACTTTATGCAGGCTGCTCCAGTGACATCGGCGGCCTCTTCGACTGCCCAGTTCGCAGCCCCCCAACCTCAGTCGGCCCCTCAGCAGGCCGATATCAGCCAAATGGTTAGCATGGCATCTATCTCGCCTGCACCAAGTGCCACGGGTACTCCTGGAGTAAACTACTCTGCCTTTAGCATCCCTTCTGCTCCTGCAGCACAGGCTGCTAAGCCCTCCGGCTTCCAGCAGACCGGACCCAACTACTTTGGTAGCGTTCAGGCACAGGCACCCAAGCCCCCGTCAACTTCTGCTTTCTCAGGCATGGGAAGTGCTTCTTCCAACACCCCCACTACCATGGCCAACATGAAGCCCGTTATCAGCCCCGCGGCTAAGCCTGCAGCTGCAGCTGGTGGAGATGCCTTTGGAGCTCTCTGGGGCAAGGCAAGTGCCGGCATAAAGAAGACTGAGACACCCACCACTGGACCCACGATGGGCCAGCTAGCCAAGGAGAAGAGCAGTGCTGGAATCTGGGGTGCTCCATCGGCAGCGGGATCCTCTGGTGGCAGTGCTCCCCCCAAGGCTGGCGGCTCTGCCATGGACGATCTCCTGGGCTAAGCTGAGGCACAAAGACTGTCGAAAGATGGTGGACCAGACCTGGAACCGAGACAACGGTTGGCGCACCGATGCCTTGTTTAGTCCGGCGGCCTTGAGAATGTACAGAGTAATTCAGCAACGGGGGCAGCATGTTTGTTTTCATGATAGGATCCTAGATAGGCGTCTGGCGCAACAAAATGAACTGACATGTCATGTCGCTCTATTTTCAGCCGACTAACTTTATGTTAGACCGTGGACGAAGGCCCGCATTGGATGAGCATGGGTGCAGTATCAGGTGAAGACTAACCAACCCTTGTTATCTCGATCATTGTGAACCATCAAGATCGGAATATGCTAGAGCGTCAATCCCAGCCCGGCTCAGTCTGTCGATGCGGTAGGTAGTACGATCATCCCAGAATAACTCGCGACAATGGCTTCACCTAGGCAACACTCCAATCTCGCCCTATATGCGACCGCATACCAAACAAAAGGAGCCTCATCCGGGCTAGCGAACCGCTCTTCCCAAGATCATCTCTCGTCCAATCGTGACCATGTCGACACATGGTGAAACGCCAGCCCGCGGCTATGGAGGAGAACACCCCTGCAACGTTAAGCGCCGCCACAACGTTGGGATCCTGAAGCCTCATTGGCCAAAGCAAGAGACGCCGAGCTGGGACAAGAGATGTCCTGTATCATGTTGCGCAACTGCCAGGGCTGGGATGATTGTCTGTGGTAGGACGTGAAGCGCGATGGCGCGGCTGGGAGTCATGGACAAGGAGGGTTTACGGGCGGCTGCTGCAATTGGAAACAAGCCAGACAAGGCTATCTATACCTTGTCTTGGTCATATCTTGAGTATTCTAGGGCATTGTCGTAGAGAGACAGGATGTATAAAGACACGGGGTTTCGGACGTTGTCAAGAATCCTCTTCTCTTCTCCATCAACAAACAACTTACACAATCAACTCTCCAACTCTCTCTCTTTCCTTTCTGTCTCCTTTTCCTTATTTTCCTTTGTCCTCTTGGGTCTCTCTTGTCTTTATCCAGGTTCAGCATCACGATTCTCATAACGATTTTCTTTCCTTAAAATTCATTCTCGCCTATATCCAAGGGCGGGTCTCTCACTTGGACAAAATATCTTCCTCACCCCCCTCCATCCCTTTCTACTCCAAGAACTTCCCGCTGCGCACAGCCGGCTCGTCGCGCCCTCGTCTCTCTCTTGATACAGAAGCCGTTGGAAACACCAGATCCAAGATGCAGCCTGCTCTCGGCGCCCTCGGGCATACCTGGACTGCCATGCGAGCCATGGAGTTCATCTCTCTGATCACCATTATTGGATTGACGTCCAACTTTATTGCTGAGATGGTCAATGCGGATTACGCGGCGCCGTCTGCTTTGATTGGGACACTGGTTGTTGTGAGTCTTTACAAGTCGACCCCTGAGATATGCTGAATTACTAACATACTCGTCTCTAGTCATGCATCTCAACCCTCTACATCGCCATCACTTACATCCTCTACTGGGATGGCATGCTGCCTCTCCTCGTCACCACCGGTGCCGACCTGATGCTTCTCATTGCCTGCATTGTCGTAGCCTGCATCGTCGGCAAGCCCGTCAGCTACCTTTCATGCCCCAAGTTCCCCTCTGACGGCAACACGGCCAACTTCATCAACTCGCTCTTCCACAACGTCTACCACTCACGCGGCAACTCATTCGCCTGGGTAGACGCCGACAAGGCCTCGTGCTACCAGCTCAAGGCTGTCTGGGGTCTCAGTATCGCCCTGTGCGTACTCTTTGCCTTTTCCGCAATCACCTCGGGTTGTCTGTGGAAGCGCACCAAGGGCGCTGCTCGTCCGGCGCCAAAGGACATCGAGGGTTGAGGGTACGGCCGTGGTGGGCAGGTCAGCAACGCCCTGGGCATCAGTCAGGGACCACCTGTGATGGTTCAGGAGCGAAGCTTGGGGACATTGGCTATGGCGAAGCGGTTCGATAGCGATTCGTCTGATGCTGAGAGCGCGTGCCAGCCGTGGCATCCCCCGCCCCCCACGGCGCCTGTCCGAGTCAAAAGGAGGGAGGTTCCGAGGCCGGTGCAAAACTTGCCTCCTCTGCCTCCTCTACTTTCGGTGCCTCCGTCGCCGGGACATGTGGTTGATAAGAGCCCGCGAAGCCCCTTGGAGAGGGTCTGGTCGAAACGCAAGACTCTCATGGAACGGGTTGAGGGTTGGTGGGATCTTGGTCTGCTTGAGAAAAGACAGACGCTATTCGGTGGGAAAAGGGTCTAGGGCGTAATTGGGCTTGTGATATGATAGATTGGACAGTTTGCTTTGTCCCTGGGTCAGGAAACGGAAGAGTTTGGTAAACAAACGAGTAATGTCTACTGGTTAGATCGGCTTCATCGAAAATGAATAAAAACGGGTTCAATGTTTGCACATGAATTGTCCAGCCATCAAACAACAGTACCGCAATACCTTGTGACCATTCAGGGGCGATAGAAGCCACGCATTTGACAAGAGGTATTCATGGTTGGTCGATTTGACAGCAACCAGCTTAAGAACTAAGATGGGTAGAAGTTGATGAAGCGAGAGATCAATAAGCCTGAAAAAAAAAAGTTCAAGATACGTGATTGCGAGGTAGAGACCGTCTTGGTCGTACACGTAGCATTCTGCAAAAGGGGTAATGTATCAAAAGGTGTCTAGGACAAACGAGGTAGTCGTCAGTATATAGCTCGTACGTGCTTTTCTCTAAGCAACCTAGTTCAGAACATACCCATTGAACAACAGCTACAAATAAGATGTCAATCTGTGACCAGCCCTTGACCAACTCGTGCACTTCTCAAGGGGATCAAATCAGCAAAACTCCATGGCCCAGAATCTGCAAGCACTTGGCCACATCCCAGTTCGAGTTGATCTGATCTCGCTGAGACCAGACCTTTTCCATGACCTCGAGCGCTTGTCTGACCGTACCGAACACGCTGATGGGCCCCATTCGCTCCACCATTGCGCGGTATTTGTGCTCGTCCTCTGGTGGCGAGAGACAACCGGCGATGCAGAATGGCCAGACCAGAGTTCGGAGACAGGTGTTGCATGGCAGGTCCGTCAGGAGCTCCGTCATGCGCGCGACGGAGGTTCGGATCTCGGGAGAGGATGGTTGCCAGCCGGATATGACAACGTGGAGGTATATGAGAGCTGCTTGGAGCCATATAAAGTTGTTGAGTGCAAGACTGGGGGCTTGCTTGGTTTTGATGTCTTCCTGTTGTGCGGGACTGGCGACGATACTAAAGATGGGATCATGAAAGGCGCCGCCGCAGGACTGAAGGTTTCCGCCGAGAACGGTTAGGCCTGCTTTTATAGCGTCCTCAATGACTTTACCGCGCTGGACAAGTTCGTTTATCGACAAGGACCCTGCCTTCTTCTGCTCCTTCTTCCAGGCGTGCAGGGCAGATATGTCTCCGATGATCTGGACGACCCAGTTCTGAAGACCGACGTAGTCTTCCATGAAGAGCGACCCTGAGATGCGTGACTCTTCTATCGATCCTTGGGTTTTGCACCCAGGTATGACGATGGTCTGGTACTTTTGGAGGCACGGCGCCTGCTCGAGCGTGATGCTGGACATGACATCGATGTATAGTATGTTTGCTGTGAAAAAACGAAGAGCAGCTTGGTTGGTGCTAAAGGGTCGACGTATGCCCATCTCTGGCGGTGGCCAACGGTAGCTATAGAGAGCTTCCAGCGTATCACTCCATTGCTCGGGCTGCGGAAGGATCTGTAGAAACATGGTGATGGCGGCGTCGAGATGCATCTTCCAATGGTCCTTGTTGCTCGTCGAGACTTCAAAGATGAGCATTTGCAGTATGGCCTGGAGCACCAGGAGTCTGTCTCGGACACCAGCACAGACTGTCTTGTGGTTGACAGCGGTCATCTCCCGCTGAAGCTCTCTAAGACCCATCTCAAGCTGAGACTGCAACTGATGGACAAGGCGGTTTGTGCAGCTCGTGTGTTCTATATCACCGTCGACCATGATGATGCTGAAGAAGTAGGATGTGAGAGAGATGGCCGTATGCCAGACGGACTTGTTGCTCTGAAGGACATCGAGTACCCAGCCACGGCCGCCAGAGAGGATAGGAGGGCAATAGAAGGGGAACAGATGAGGGAATACATAGTCGAGGTAAATCATGATAAAGTGCACCTCATTGTTGGCGCCAGTTGAGCTGCTGAAGTCTTCTTGAGGGACCGAGAAGTGACTGTGCCAGGGTATATCGGGAGGAGATGCACCGCTGGTGTTGCTCGAGGCTGGTGTCGACCCAGACTCATGGCCCGATGAAGGATCCGTGTCGGAAGCAGCGGAGGTGGCGGCATATTGATGAGGCTGACTCTTGTCGCCCTGCAGAGTAACATCACGGGTGCCAGTCTCAAGCATCTCCATGTATTTGCGGTCGCGGCGTTGACTGGCTTGCTTCTTGACCTGGGCCTTGATGGTCTCGGCCATGGCCTTTTGCTTTGGCCCGCCGTCCATCCAGTCGGGCTTGTCATCTTCAAAGTGACAGGTGATCTCCAGAGTGCCACATGAGTCGCAGACGGGGCGTTTCTCGTCGCACTTTTTGCGGCGTAGACGACACGTCCAGCAGCCGGCGTTGGAGCGGACTTTGGAAGACATGAGATGGCGAAACATGGTGGCTTTCTGATGGCTATTGGCGGAGAGAACTCCCCAAGCTGGACAGATGGAGGGAGTATGGTGGAAGCAGATAGGCGATGGCAGAGATCTCTCGCGAGTGATGGTAATTAGTTGTTAGTTAACGGGTATACATTGATTGATTGTCGAAAGATTAAAAAGGTCGCAGGGGGAAGACGTCTAGATGTGGTTAGTAGCGGAGGCTGACCCCGTAGTTCCAGATCGACAGGTCTAATAAGTGGAGGCAAATAAAAGGAGGCATTTGTCAGCCCCAGCCAAGTAGAGTACGTAGAGTACCATAGTAATTATAAGCAGGCAGATCCATGTTTTCTTTTTTTCCTTATACACCTATCACATCACAGGGCAGAGCATGATGCTACTGTAGAAATAGGTGATATAAACACCCGGAACAGACTCGTGCCAAACAGGTTACTACGTGATGCCTCCTTTATATTTGGTTGAAGAAGACTGCTGCGTGGTTATCAGTATAACTACCTATCGATAGGTGCCTCCGAATAGATAGCTACAGTGACAGTACTTTAACAACACATGTCCATCCTCCCGCCCCTCAACCGCAGCAGACAGTAGCCTCCTTGGAAGCGCTCGTGTTCCCTGGAGCACTCAGTGTCTCCCATTGAAAGACAAAGGCACCGAGATAAGCACCAATGAAGATGCAGATGATGATGTACCCATTGTAGTACATGGCCAGCAGCATCGTAAAGTAGGCCACGGCAAACTGCATGACGTGCAGCAAAGCTCGAATTGCCTGCTGCCAGATGTTTGGCCGGAAGGGAGGCACATCAGCGTGACAACTGATGGCTGTATTCCCAGCCTTGTTGCTGTCTGAGCCATCCATAGCCGCACCGGTGGCTGTACCTTGGCTATACTTGGAGGCATGTTGACGGAGGAGATGACGATCCCATTCTTTGACGGCTCGACGTAGGAATTCCAGGGACATGACGAGGAGGACGACGCCTATGCAGGAACCAGCAAACATGCCGTTGGAGGTGACATGCCACGAGTTGGAAATGAAGCATGAGTCGACTGTATTCCAGTTCCAAAGCATCTGTGTAAACGAGGTAGTCAGTTCTGGTGTTTCTTTTTGAAAGCAGTGATCAAAGACAACAAACAGGGAAGCAATAACGTACAGAGATCTTGCATTGGCCAGGCATGTGTTCCATGCCTCCATGTCCCATAGACACGGCAGAGGTAGTAGCGGGCATATCCATGCTCATAGTGGCAGTTGACGTGCCCGTCATGTGCATGCTGTGATCGTGATCCATAGTCGATATCGTTGTAAAAGGTCAAGCTGAAGAGTGACGAAGATGTGTCTTGGAGCTCAAAGTTTGCTTATATAGGCTCAGGAAGGATAAAAAAGCAGAGTTGTGACGTGACACTTTTTGGAACCCAAATTCGCCTGCGGCCGAGTTAGCAGCGATAACAACATGAAGGGCGGCTGGGCAGTATTTCTACCCGTTCCTTTCCCACTACACAAACCTCGTCCACTATAGCCTGACTATCAAAACTTGCTCTTTGTGATGAGAACGGGAGCAAATCAGCAAATTCTGGCTGTGTACTGTCAGCTGAGGATGTGGCTTTGCGTGGTTTTGAGCAAGTTTCCATGGGCTGCAGATTGGGCCATGGGGTGATAAAAGTGCCACCTTTCGTATTGATTGCCCAGCTGTGGTAGACTCGATCCATGTTTTCAGAGTCTGGAATCTTGAAAGAAGCACAAACTGCGGCTAGAGATTTGAAGCGTGTCGTGGTGATCATGGGCCATGGTCGATGCCATACCGAACATAGGCGACTTTGGCCTCGAAGCTAGTTTTATTGCTTCAAGACAGAATAACCTCCGATATGGGGGAAAATAAGCTGTGACATGAACTGTTCAGAAGTGGCCACGATGCCAAAGATATGCAGGGACGAGGTTGATCGTTCCGCTTCTGGACCAAGTAGCTACGGAGGCTTCCAAGGTTGTATGCTTGGGTTTAGTTGGGCTAGCAGAGGTGGATTTTGACCCTTGTTTTTTCGGGATCTGGAAATCATCTCCTACGGCTCAGTACTTTATTCCAACGTCTTCTATTCCGCCACAACCGTTGTGGCAGCCATTGTCCTTGTTTCTTTTATTCCTCATGCATGCCTATAGGTACTGAGTGATCGTCTTTGATTTATTATTTCATTGCGTGAATAGTGCTTGCCTCTCGGCTTATTGTCCCTCGGCCAATATCCAGTCCAGTTGAACAAAGCACGACCATTAACAGATGCAAGTGATTGCTCACAAGGCATCCCAAATTAAACTGTTCTATTTCATTCTATTGTATTCCTCGCTCCTGTCCCACAGTAATGGACAGTGCAAGCCGGTAAGGTAGATATTCCCCATTTTTGCTGTGTGACCCCTGATCTCCCACGCGACCACGCCCCATCGTCACTCTTCCACCATTTTCCACACGCGTTCTGTAGAGGATAGAGAGTCATGGATAACAAAGAGAGATGTATCCTTGGTATTGTGTTTGTTTTGTTTTGCCTGTAGGGCTCTTTGGGGCTTTGTAGTAATCGAGTGTCACCCTAGTACCGCGTGACCCTACATCAGACTATGAATCATGAGTTCTGTTTGACGCGTGCCCGGTCAATGACAGGGGTGCAAGTTTGTTGAGAGCCTGGGTGTTTTGGAGATCCGGAGTGAGATTTGCTCTGAAATCAGCTCCTAGGCGGACTGTCCGCACCATGGCTGCCAGGCGTCCAGCGGCCATCACACTGCCCGTTTATGTACGCTGCGCGAGAACAACTCTGATTCTAGGGCTAGGAAATCATTGATTAGGGTTATGGGATCACAGGAAGTCATATTTCAAACATTCACGAAAATAGAGTCAGGTTTGTGTGCAGAGTGTTTATTCTTCGCCTGCACTGATCGTGATATCATCCATCGTCCTCAAATCAAGTATGCTTGCTTGCTCAACAGAAAAACCACTGATTCCCATCCCCCGAAGAGAACATTCCTTAGCTGCTCACTGAAAGAGGGCAGATACATGTGAAGTCCCAAAAAAGATCCTCGTTCCGTCCATCATATCCCCGAAATCGTGTGCCATACCGTAGAATCTCGCCTGATGAGCTGTGATGTCTTGGAAATGACTGTCGATGGTGGTGGATTAGTTGGTCTTGGTAGTGGAGGGACCAGCAGCAACGCCAGTCCCGGTGCCAGAGTCAGCGTCGGCAGCAGTCTCCTTGGGAGCAAAGGCCTGGAAGTTTCCAGCCTGCTGCTGGGAAGCAACAGAGATGTCCTCGGTAGAACTAGCTCCAACACCAGCGGTCACAACAGGACCGGTAGCGGCCTCAAACCCATTCGGGGGTACAAAAGGGATACGGCCATCGCTGATCTCGAACCGCTGTCCAGTATAAATACTATCGAAGATCAGTCAGTCACATCACGATGAGAATCAAGTAGGATGACCAGGGTGAACTTACGGGCTGGAGATCGACTGCCCTCGCAGCTGGATGGGCTCGTCATTGCGGTCAGCGTTACGCTTGGCCTTGAGCTTCAGAGAAGAAGGAATGCAGCCCATTTTGAATAATGAAGAGCAAAAGTGCTTGGAGTGAGTGTTGTTTGTGTATGCTTGGAGGGAGAAGTGAGTGTGAGATCTCGAGTGACGAGGGCGACGATGAGAGAAACAAGAAGAGTGGCATACCTTGAAAGCTGACAAGAGAAAGCAAGAGAGAGTAGTAGAGATGCAAACCAAGTTTGAACACGAGTGTGAATGCTTTGTTTCAAAGGTTTGTGCGGAAAAGGAGCTGCTCGAACCAGATGTTGTTGTTGTTGGTGGAAGAGAAAGATGTTTGGGGCGGGAGATCAGTGGGGATTTTATACCCGTGGGAAACGGGGAGTGATCTTGGTTGCTAGCCAGCAGCAATTCCATTTCAAGCAGACTGCAGCGGCAGAAAAAGAATAATGCTGCTGGCCGGCGGGCTTTTAGTTGATAAGGGGCTCCAAGTCTGGCGAGGGGACTCCCACGGCTACTGATCTTTTGCTGCAGAAGAGGTTGCACGATACGAAAAAAAGGGGGCATGTTCATTGGTATCTTATGCAACTTCGCTGTTAGTTCTAGACTCATATCTCCTACGTAGCGTTGAGGAAAATCAAACACTGGCGTTGAGGTTCCATGTGATGAATTTCCCACCTGGGACATATTTCAGCGCACGTTCTTCTATATGGATGAACTAGCCAGCCGCAGCCGCAGCTGTGGGTGCCTTTGTTGCACTAGAAGCACCCGCTGCTGCAGCATGTCCAAGTCCCAGCTGATATTTTATGCTGTATAGTATCGACGAAACGAATATCAGCAAGTCTTGTCCCAGCACAGAGACCCTACTGCTAATCGAGCAAGGACTTAGTCCCTCAGAACCGGTTCTCCTTCAGCACACTCGGTTCCCTCACGAACATACCTCCCTACTGCTGTCCCTGCAGCCTCCTCGCCGTCCAGAACATCCAACCAATGCCCGTTCACAGCATCCTCCTCCAGCAACAACGCCAATACTCTTGCTGTTGATGCACGGGTCGTCATGCCCCTGGCTTGCTTCGTCTGTCCCAGAAGTACACCGCCCTCGTCCTTGTCGGTCAGACCTCCAGGGCGGACTGAAACAGCCGTGAGGCTGTCTCTTTTCTTGGCCTCGACCACGAGGGCTTCATCGGCGGCGACCTTGGGTTCATAGTAGGGGCCGAGGAAGGTTGAGTTGACCTTCTTCCATCCTTCCCAGTCTTCAGGAGTCCACCAAGGCGCTTGCTCGCGACGGGCGCCTAGATAGGACACCTGGAGATGATGGGTGATGCTCTTGTTAGCGACCGAAGCACGAGTGAAGAAGATTGCGGCATCGCGGTCGATACGGTTGATCTAGAAGCACATCAGCTACGTGCTACTGCTCACAGTTTGTAAGTGAGACTCTACCGTGTCTTGATCACTCTTGCCAGCCCCTATCGCTGATCAGCATACACGCCTCAGCAGTTACTCTGCCGACCTACCAGCGCTGAAAACCACCGAGTCTGGCTTGACTTGGTCGAGAACCGCAGCCGCTTTCTCCTGGCTATCAATCTTGACAAGATCGTGAACTACAATCTTGTGTGTTCCCGGCAGACCCTCAGAGATCTTCTTCAAGTCGTCCATCTGGTCTGCTGTGCGGATCAGACTCGTCACAGTCCATGAGTTCTTGAGAAGATGGACCGTGAGGAGTCTGCTGATCTTTCCATTCCCCCCGAGGATAAGAACGTGACGGTTGGAGGCCATTGCGTTGATTCTGGGTCTTGGAATACGGTTTGCAGGGTTGACGTTGTAAAAGACGCAAGCAAGACATATAATTATGATATATCCAAGTACCCCGGTCACTCTGACCAACCAACAGGTACACTAGGTACGGACCTCGGACCTTTCTAGAGTTCCATGACGCTAGCATCTCCACCCTTGTCTTTGTCAAGACTTGTCAGTAACTTACAGGCATCAAACAAAGCTTGGGAAAGTTGTGTACCACGGGACATGAGCATCAATGGCTAACGACTTGTATTTCTAGCTAGGAACCGTCTCAGAAAGTTTGCTCATTCTTCGCTTATCAATGATGCCTTGTTCGCGGAGCGCCTTGCTCATACCACACACGAGCATTGGGTCGTACATCCAGATAATCCATCTCTCGATCTTCGCCTACTCCGTAGTGGTATTGAGGCTGCCGGGGGGTACGACCGGACTGTCGGCTTCGACCTCCAGAGTGATGACGGCGAGAAGAGCGGTGTTTTTCGCTTCTAGAAGGTTTGCTACCACAGCAGCCCATCTCGGAGACTTTGAACGGAGAAAAGGGTTGTTGCTGGCTAAGAATTTGTTGGAAAGGGGTTGAGGAAGTGGTCAAGGTAAGCTAATGATAATCAGGCTTTGTATAGCTTCTATGTGGGAGCGAACTGGCGGGGGATTTTATAGGCTGGGCTCAGAAGTCGATCAGTCAACCACTGTCCAAATCAAATCACCAATGGACAATGTTGAATGGTTACATGTGTCAGTATTGTATTCCCTTCAGTGTTATCTAACCAGAAAAGAGAACTGATGGACAAGTCAGCAGATGCAGTGTTACCAGCGACTTCTCGTGATACATTAGATTCCAGCTTCTGCAATGCAGCTCGGAAGTGTAGCGCAAAGCACATATACGAGAACCCTATCAGTACTTCAGATGCGGAGAATCCACGACTTTGGCTACTCAGAGACAACCAGCCGTTGAAAGATTCAGAGACCCAAAGGCTATCACGCACAAATCAACATACACGGGCTGATATTCAGAAAGCCCTTTTACAATACACCATTCATCCACCAAGTTGGAAACCATAGCACGATGCGACTGTGCTAACATCTGGCTATGGCATAGTCTCTGAATAAGCGTTACGATTTCCCGAGTTACTCCTGAAAGAGCAATACCAAGCTTGCATAGTCTCCGTGGACAATCTACGAATCTTGCAAGATACTCAACCGCCCCTGAAAAAGCGATACGAATCGACGCCACTGCGTAACATATGCATACAAAGCACCTCCCAGCATCAGAATCCGGCTAAATAACACGCTCTGGCTCCAAGTTCCAGAGAATTCACCAATTGGCTGAGTCGTTGCGTCTCAGATCATACTCAAGCTGAGTAAGGGGGAGATCTGGTCCGAGGAGCAGCGTTTCGCTGACCAGAGCCGGTCCAAGTGCGTCGAAGCTTTGTTGCTTCAAGTCTCGCATTTGGAAGATTCGCTAGACTGCTTGATTCGGATCGGAGAGAATCGTCATCTCGACCGAAAGCAAAGGCTTTTCGCGTCGCGGAGGTACGGTCAGGGCTGGGGCGCTGGCTGCCCCAAAGAGTGTAGTAGGAGTCCGAAGTAGCCTCGAAAGGTATTAGTACTTATACTTTGACAGCCTTTTCATGCTCTTTTGTTGAAATGCAGAACTTGCAGATTGGAGACTTGTACTGACAGACTGTGGTTCAGGGCCATACTTTGGCGAGCTATCAATGGAGCATTAGTGTTTGTATCTCGGATGACTATATATACTCGGACGAAACATACTCGATATACTCCAGATATTCCCCTTCGAACGAGTGGTTGCAGTTGGCAAGATCCGGACATTCGGCTTCGTGCCATCTCGCCCAGAGATGTTGAGCAAAGGCAGCTCGTGGAGAGGAGAGAGTTTCTTGAGACGGACTCAGGACGGGTTGCTCCCAGTGTTCGGGTTCTTCTCTATCGTTGAAGTCGACTTGGGGGATCATGCTATCGACACTATTGACGGAGTATGTCGAACTTGCATCAGAGAGCTGGACGTAGCCCTCCTTGCGAGGGCGAGAGAAGAGACAGCCCATGTTCGGGGTTTCAGACTCAATGGAATGGTAGACTCTGGAAGGTGGTGATGGGCTTGATGATCTTTTCTCTTCTCTTCAGTGCTGTAGCTGACGATCTGACAGATATTGGAAACGGAAGTTAAGAGTTAAATTTCAAGATCAACGACAACGGGTTGACTTTTTAGTCATGATGGCAATGTATCTACGCTACAATATATCAAAGACTCATGTGCTAGAAGTGCAATAGCGAAAATGTTGGCCTCTCTGCGGGTTAAGTCTTTGTTCTTCCATAGCTCTCAGACAAACGCTTGACCTGCTGCACAACGATGATGCTGCATGCTGAGAACGAACCTGAAAGAAATCACTGTTTGCTTCTTTTATCGAGATGCAGCTAACATAGTTTCAGACCAGGATGTGAACGAATAGGCAGAAATAATGCTCAGCAGCTATCCATTCAACTACCCCTATCTTTCTATGCAAGGTGACAAAGGATAGATTCCATCAGATCACTCGCCAATCAACGCCAGGAAGAAATCGAAAACACTCCTCGTCTAGCCCAAGTAAGGAATTCTTTACTTCTCATCCTCTGACTGCTTCAAGTCCCGCAAAGCGTACAGCTCCTGGGGTTTACCCTGAGAGTCGCAGCTAGAAAACTTCCACCACTTTCCATACCACGAACCAGCAATATTCGTCAACCCCCAAGTCACTGGCGCAGGCATCGGGGGCCAGTTTGCCCACATTCCCTCCTCCGATGTTCGGTCCAAATTCAAAAGGAAAAATGGCACAACGTCGAGAACGCCAGCCTTTGTCACTGTCTTCTTGCCCCATGTCTTGAAGGTCAGGTGGGCAGCAGCGCCTTCGGGCGTGTCTTGCTTGGGGGCCTTGGGGTGATCTGATAGAGCGGCAATAGTGGTGATTTCGCTGTGGAAGTGATGCTCAAATGCTTCTTTGAAAGCGTCCATGTGCTTGATAAGTTGCGCGCCGTCAAGGTCGACGGGTGAGGCGAGGTTGGAGAGGTAGTTGTTGAATTCGGCAAGGGGAGCAAGGAAAGATTCTGAGAAGTCGTGTTAGCTGTAGACCATCGACCATCGAGTATGGATATCTTTTTTTACCATGCTCATGATGTGTCTCATCCCATACAGGCTCATCACCGAGTAATTCTTGGACCTTGGGGAAGAGGTTGTCCTCCTCATCGTCATGATGCGACTTGACAAAGCGGAACCAGGTCTGAGAATATCCAACAAAGTCGGCCTTGTCAGCATCCTTGACGTGAGGAGCCTGGAGGTAGATGGAGTTGAAGCCACGAATGATGGCATTGTGCAGCAGAGCCATGTGAGTAGCACCCGTGGTAAAGAGGTCGGTCTATAGCATCAAACAGGTCAGTCTCAGCTGCCAAGTATACGAACGGATTGCCCGGCTCGAGATTACTGACCTTTTTGGTCTCGTACTGCGGTGTTGTCACCAGCTTCATAGGTCCGTCCACCCATGGCTTGCTCGTTGGTGTGTACGACATGCTGAGATATGGCGAATTGGCAAGAAATACAGCAATTCCAGCAAAGAGAGCTTGGGCTACTATAAAGAGGAAGATGCGTTGGCCGGACATGATGAAAGTATAAGAAGAGAGAGGAGGGAATGGAACGAGATACACAACCACTCAAGAGTCACCTTCTGGGCTCACTTTTTTGAATCGTTCGATAGCTCGTCATGTCATGGTGCAAGCTTCAGAGCTGGCGTGGGTGTGTTGAGTTAGAGCGAGCTGATTAAAGGGAAACATATCATTGGGCGGTAAAGAAGACGTTTCAGGGGTAAGAGATCCATGCCGAGGCCGAGGCGGACCAATGTAGGGGCCGGACACCGGGCTCGTCGGACTTTTGAGGTGGGGCCGGACGGGATACATATGATGAGCTGAAGAATGGCAATGGGAGTATGCGATAGCAAACAAGTTGCTGCTATTATAAACATTAATATACAGGAGATATTGACGGTGAGTAAACGTGGTACGTATGCTGAGCCTCAACAAGGCCTTGATGTTACATCTGCCCAAGTCCCCTTGCAGTCCTAACAAACGCCATTGAACAATACACATTAAACAAAATATTACACTCTATATACATGAGTTTCTTTTCAACACCACCTATTGCTTATGCAAAAGCTCCGACTAGAGCCATCAATAACGCACCACCACACATGGCAATGAAAGCCTGCAGTCTCTTCTTGCCCTTCAGTATCTTGTAGCTCTTTTCCGTCAAAAAGTCTTCTGCCAGCAATTGCACAAGACCAGCATACAACAAGAGCCCCGACGACACGGCATTCATGAAGCCAACCACGAGAAGGCCTCCAGCGCTCTTGGGGTCATACATACGGTGCACAATCAGTCCAATGGCTTGTCCAATTGGCGTTGTGGTTCCGTATGCCAGAACCATGAGCCATGGTCGAAGGGATTTGCGAGGGAACTGAATTGCAGCGATGCGGCTACCAAGAGCGAGTCCTTCAAATGTCTGATGAAAACTAATGGCGACTAGAAACACTACAAAGGCGGGCCCTGTAGCGACGGATATGGCCATGCCGATAAAGACACTGTGGAAGAGAATACCAGCCTCGAGCAAAATACATTGAAGCATTTTACGCTGCTGCTCCTCGGCAGACTGGGGTCCAGGAGACATTGGAGTCATTGGGGTCGTGGGAGTCGTAGGTTCGGCATCAGCTTCTTCCGGTTTGAGGGAGTCGTAATGTCCATTCCTATGCCTCACATTGCTCGATCCAGCGGGTTCGAGCTCAGACATATCCAGGTCCAGATCCGAGCCGGCATCGCTAAAGTCGTCGGTGAGTTTCTTGGACTCATGTCCGACTGGCGATGACTCCGGTAGGGGTGATACACCGGCAACTAGTCCATGAGTCTCCATGCTTTCGAGGTGAATATCCGGGGGTCGCACTCCGGCTCTTCTTTCGGCCAGCCCAGCTGTGTCCATCATTGGTATTTCGCTCTCGTGCTCGTCGTCGGAGTCAAAGTAGCCATGGTTATGAGAGTGCGAGTGGCCGGCTCCTCGGGCTGTAAGGTACGATTCGATGCCGACAACCATGATAGCAGATACCATAGCCACAAGTCCTGGCAATGGTGTGTATTTTCTACTAAAGAAGTCGGGGAGACACGGGTCCGTCATCGACTCGAAAGCGGTCGGAAGGAGGTGGACGAAGGCGGTTGCTAGTAGGACGCCGGTTCCAATGTGCTGGCAGTAGAATATTACAGATTTTTGTCGTCGACCGCGCATCGTTCGTCGTGATAATAGAGGAAAGCCGCATGCTTGCTGATGTCAGTAGAGCGTCAATCTTGGCGTCGAGGCGACCCTACCTAACGTGCTGAGCACCAAGATGAGAATCAATGCAAACACATGCGCCGACGTATCATAAGACCCCTTTGTTCTTGAACCGCACTCAGGCTTCTCGCCGTCGTCCTTGCGTCGCTTCAACTCGGCGAGGATCATATCCGTGGGAATTGAAGCCCATGACTCCCCTATCACCTGTTAGTAAAAAGGGGGTTCACAGTTATGGGAATCATGAACATGGAATAACTCACCTCGGGGCGCCTCTGGATGAACGCTCATATCTGGACGGAAACTTCCTGACTTCCCTCTATGCTTGTAGCGTTGTCGACAATCTCATAGCGGAGAGGACACGATTACAGGCCGCGTCTTCGTGTAGGATTTTTGTTGCGTCACTGCTTGGACGCACATGTTTTGGGTTTGTTAGATAGCTCTGCAAGACGCATAATCCTCGGCAGACGCTGCAAGGGGCTGTGTCTTGTTTCGGCCACGACCTGAGGATGGATGAGCTCTATAAGCCAAATTCTGTTAAACACTCGATTCTCTCTATTGCCTGAGAAACTAAAACTCCAACATCTACACGTCTATCAAACTGAGTATTCCCATGTATGTGCAATGGCGCTATTCCTTTAGTGTTCATGCTGCAGCTGCCATGGCGATCCGTCAAGGGGCCCCCGGAACAAGATCCCACACACCCCACTCAAAACGTTCCGATATTTAGGCATTTATTCCCTTGATCCCGTTCGAAGCCGCCAACACTGTGGTTTGTATTCCATTTCTAGGCAAGTCGTGTCTAAAAGGTTGCTGGACATACCTCACACGCGTTAGACAGGCCGTTTTTAAACCTTTTGATCATCCAACTTCAACTGACGTAAAAGACATAGTGCACCGTGAGGCTATTCAACGGCAAAGATTCGTTCAGACGTCGGCAAAACATCGGCCCGACGCTCACTTGCATCGATAGACTCAACGCTAAGCTCGTCCAAATCATGGAACAAACTTCTTATGATCCAATGGCACAACACCATCCCAGATGTCCCCAGCTTCAAGATGCAAGTAAAGCGGGTACTTGATGGCACATGAGTCCCAGCTTCGGTTGAAATACGGAAGAACCGGTTGTATTGATCGAGTGATAGCCATGAGCCTGTCATGATGCTGAGGGGTTCTGGTAGGTATTAAAGAGCCCTTCTCTCCCCATTCAGAGATGGATCTTCCCTACTTCTCATCAGTCCATTCTCTTTCTCTCTATCAACATGTCTTCTGTTGATATCCAATCCATCCTCTCTTCCCTCACACTTGAGGAGAAGGTATGTCAACCCCCATTTTATACTTCACCCGTCCCAATCCACAATCAACTCACAAAATCAATTGTAGATCTCTCTCCTTGCTGGAAAGGACCTTTGGGAAACTGTTCCTATTCCTTCCAAGGGCGTTCCCCCAGTCAAGGTTTCAGACGGCCCCAATGGCGCCCGAGGAGCTTCCTTTGCCGACGGCACTTCTGCTGCCTGCTTCCCGGCTGCTTGTCTGATGGCGTCGACTTTCGACGTCAAGCTGGCCAAGAGAATCGGTACTGCTCTTGCTGAAGAGACTCAGTCCAAGGGTGCTAGATGCCTCCTTGCCCCCACCATGTGTCTGCACCGTCATCCTTTGGGCGGTCGTAACTTTGAGTCTTTCTCAGAAGACCCTTTCCTGACTGGCAAGATGGCTGCTAGAGTTGTCGAGGGTCTTCAAGACAAGGGCATTGCTGCTACTATTAAGCGTAAGACTTGCCAGCGATTGACCTAGCTACTAGTGGGCTGACAACTGGAACAGATTTCGCTGCCAATGAACAGGAAACTGATCGTCTGACTGTCGATGAGACTGTCAGCGAGAGAGCGCTTCGAGAGCTCTACCTTCGCCCCTTTGAGATTGCTGTTAAGGAGGCTAAGCCCTGGGCTATCATGACCTCGTACAACTTGGTCAACGGTCATCATGCGGATTCTCATCCCTTCCTGCTCAAGCAAGTTCTTCGCGGAGAGTGGGGATGGGACGGTCTTGTCATGAGCGACTGGGGTGGCACCAACTCGACTCCTGACTCCCTCGAGGCTGGCCTGGATCTCGAAATGCCCGGTCCTACTCGATGGAGGACGGCCAAGGATGTCATTGCTGCGATTGAGGCCGGCAAGACTTCCGAGAAGACTATCGATGAGCGCGCCACCCGCGTGCTCCAATTCCTTGAGCGCCTCAACTGTTTCAAGGACCCCAGCATCCCTGACGAGAAGGCCATCAACAAGCCTGAGCACCGGGCCCTAATTCGCGAGGCTGGTTCCAAGGGTATTGTTCTTCTGAAGAACCAGGACAAGATCCTTCCTCTTTCCAAGGACAAGGTCAAGGGCAAGAAGATTGCCCTTCTTGGACATGCCAAGATTGGCCTTGCTCATGGCGGCGGCAGCGCGTCTGTCAACGCTCACTACAAGGTTACCCCTTGGGATGCCTTGCACGAAGCCCTAGGTGACAGTGTCGAATTCTCATATGCTAAGGGTCAGTCGTTATAGTAGCGCGAAATTTATGTTGATGGCCACTAACAGTGTGACAGGAGCCCACACCTTCCGCAGTCTTCCTGCTATCGCCGAGAATGTGGTTGACCTGGAAGGCAAGCCTGGCTTCACTTATAAGCGCTTCGAGCCTGGCAACCCTGAGCCTATCCTTGTTCGATCAGGTCATCCCGACTCTGTGGTATCACTTCTGGCTTTCGACTGTATTGACAAAATCATAACACTTGAAGGCACCTTCACTGCTCAAGAAACTGCCGAGTATTACTTTACGGTCTCTGGTCTGGGACCAAGCCAGCTTGTCATTGATGATAAGACTGTCTATGAGCAGAAGGATAACTGCAATGACGCTATGGGGTTCCTTTTCGGAGGTGTTCCTGTCCCTGAATTCAAGGTCAAGTTTGAGGCAGGACGAAAGTATAAGCTCTTCTTGAAGACACAGCCTCCCACCCCAGAGAATGACCAGGACCTTGGTATCTTTGAGGGGCGATGCGGCCTCCAAGTAGGATACATGTCTGAGTCAGAGCACGATGCTGATCTCCTCTCTGAAGCTGTTGAGGCGGCCAAAAATGCTGATTATGTTGTCATTTTCACTGGCCACGAACCTTTCTGGGAGACTGAGGGCCAGGATCAGGCCAGCTTCAACCTACCCAAGGACGGCAGCCAGGATCGTCTTATCTCCAAGGTGGCTGAGGTCAACCCCAACACCATCATGGTCAACTCAACTGGCGTTGCTGTCGCTATGCCCTGGTTAGACCAGATCCAGGGTCTTGTTCAGACTTGGTTCCCTGGTCAGGAGGCCGGCCACTCGATCGCAGATGTGCTTACGGGTGCCCAGACCCCTGAAGGTCATCTTACCTGCACGTTCCCCAAGAAGCTCGAAGATTGTCCTGCATATGGCAACTTCCCCGGCGAGTATGTCAACGGCAAGCTCAAGGTGACTTACGGAGAGGGCGTTTTTATCGGCTACCGCTACTTCGACTGCCTGTCCGCTGATAAGGTCAACTTCCCCTTTGGCTTCGGTCTCTCATACACCACGTTTGACTACTCTGACCTACAAGTCAAGGAGTCTGGCGATGGCTACGCTGCCAGCGTCAATGTGACCAACACTGGCGATGTGGTCGGAGCCATTGCTGTCCAGGTCTACGTCGGCGCTGCCCAGGCTGTCAAGGGAGATCCTCTGAAGCAGCTGGCTGCGTTCGACAAGGTTACAGTCAAGCCTGGAGAGAGCACAAGGGTTGAGCTGCCCGTTCGTGCTCGCGACTTTGCCTTCTTTGATGAGTCGGTCAAGAAGTGGGTAGTTAAGGACGGAGAGTACAAGTTTATGATTGGAAAGTCGGCTCGTGATATCGTGTTGGAGTCGTCAGTGACTGTTAAGGAGCAGTCATTCAATCCTTAGGTGGTTTGAAGATAGAAAAAGCTCATGTCTAGCGTTGTGAATTTGACTGTATTTCAGTTCTTCTTTTGCCATTGCACCACGTAATACTCATGTACTTTCAACGTGTCTGCATAAACAGCAAGTTAGTCAAGCATGTTAAACCCAAGCTTAAACATTGGGGACTAGGTGTAGATAGATTACTTGAGAAGCTTCTAGATATCTTATTACCATGTTTTAACCAGTTTTTGGTGTTACCCTGAAGTTTACCACCAGGGTCCTTCAGCCTCGTAGAGGAGCTGGGCTGCGGGGCATCGATGCTGTAAGCGAGCTCCACCCAATGGGAAGCTCCCTGCGGAGATTGGAATCGAATGAGCTAGAAGTCATCGCTGGCCCTCCTCTTCTTCCCCACCAAAGATCGCCTGGGGCGACGATTTCATATTTCCTCGTAACTCTCTGCCTTTTTGATATCACATACTCGACCTCAGAACTGTTGTCTACTAGTTAAAAAATCTCAGATTCTGATAAATAACACCCACAAAATGGCTTCCGCGGACGAGCTCAAGGCTCTAGGTAACAAGGCCATTGCCGAGAAGAACTTTGACGAGGCTGTGTAGGTTATCAGTGAAGAACTTGTAAGAGGATCCAAAGGGTTGGCTAACGATCACACAGTGCAAAGTTCACCGAGGCTATTGCCATTCAACCCGAGAACCATATTCTTTACAGCAACCGATCTGCTGCTTATGCCTCCAAGAAGGACTGGGAGCATGCCCTGAAGGATGCCGAGAAGACCACTGAAATCAAGCCTGACTGGGCCAAGGGTTGGGGCCGTAAGGGTGCTGCTTTGCACGGACAGGGCGACCTTTTGGGTGCCAACGATGCCTATGAGGAGGGATTGAAGCATGATGCCAACAACGCTCAGCTCAAGAGCGGTTTGGCCTCGGTCAAGAAGGCCATGGAGGCTGAAGTTGGTAAGTAACTTTCCTCTACCCAGGACGGGCCATCATGATTAACCATTTTGCAGGCGGCCCTCAGGACCCTAGCGGTGGCCTCGGACAGATGTTCAACGACCCTCAGATGATGCAAAAGCTGGCCTCAAACCCCAAGACAAGCGGCTTCCTCGCCGACCCCTCCTTCATGGCCAAGCTACAATCGATCCAGAACAACCCCTCAAATGCCTCAGAGATCTTCAGCGACCCTCGCCTGCTGACCGTCATGGGTGTCCTCATGGGTGTCGATTTAGAGATGCGCGAGCGCGAGGTCGACCCCAACGCTTCCGAGGACTCCCCTATGCCCGATGCGCCGCCAGCTCCTAGGCAGCCCGAGCCCAAGAAGGCCCCCGAGCCCGAGCCCGAGCCCGAGATAGACGAGGAGGCTCTTGAGAAAAAGAAGAAGAAGGAAGAGGCCGACAAGGAGAAGGCCCTCGGAACCGAGAACTACAAGAAGCGCAACTTTGATGAAGCCATTGAGCACTACAACAAGGCCTGGGAGATTTTCAAGGACATCACCTACCTCAACAACCTGGGAGCTGCTTATTTCGAGAAGGGAGACTATGACAAGGCCATCGAGTCTTGCACCAAGGCCATCGAGGAGGGACGTGAGATCTACGCCGACTTCAAGCTCATCGCCAAGAGTTACGCCCGTATCGGTACGGCCTACGAGCGCAAGGGAGACTTTGAGCGTGCCATCGAGAACTATAACCGTTCTTTGACCGAGCACCGAACTCCTGACGTTCTTAACAAGCTTCGTGCTACTGAGCGTGCCAAGGTTGAGGGCGACAAGAAGGCATACATTGACCCCGCCAAGGCCGAGGAGGCTCGCGAGGACGGCAACAAGAAGTTCAAGGAGATGGACTTTCCTGGCGCTGTTGCTGCCTACACCGAGATGATCAAGCGTGCACCCGAGGACCCTCGAGGTTACAGCAACCGAGCTGCGGCTTTCGTCAAGCTCTTCGAGTTCCCTAGCGCTCTTGACGACTGTGACATTGCCATTAAGAAGGACCCTACCTTTATCCGAGCCTACATCCGCAAGGCCCAGGCCTACTTTGGCATGCGCAAGTACTCAGAATGTGTCGACGCCTGCACCGAGGCGCAAAGGGTGGACCAGGAGCACCACAAGGGCGCCAACGCTCGTGAGATTGAGCAGCAGCAGCAAAAGGCTTTCTCGGCCATGTACTCTGCCCGTGACAACGAGACCGAGGAGCAGACCCGAGAGCGTCTGATGAAGGACCCCGAGGTAAGGTGATCCCACAAGCAATGGCTGAAACAATTACTGACATATCTAGATCATGGGCCTTATGCAAGACCCCGTGATGCAATCCATTCTGCAACAGGCTCAGTCTGACCCTGCTGCGCTCCAGGAGCACATGAGAAACCCTGGCGTGCGGTCCAAGATCCAGAAGCTGATCGCCGCTGGCGTGATCCGCGTGGGACGGTAAGCGAAGGAGTTGGGATGATGGATGGGTTGCGATGGGGGGGAGAGTTTGCTTTTTCAGACATGGGATCCCCTTTCTTAGAGACTGTCGGCATGACCACGAGGGAAGCGGATCTGGAGCGTGTGTGATTATTAGTTGACAAAGGATCCTTGACGTGTACATAATACGGAGTACCATTTGGCTGGTTGCTAATGAGAAATGAACCCTTGAAAGCAAGCATCCTTGAAGTAAACTGATAGATGTGTGCTGAGAGAGGTGGGAAACCCCGGAAAGGCTATTCGTAACGCCTCTTTGTATCATGGAACGACGCATGGCTATAGCTGAGACATGTATTGTGCAATCGAGAAAACTCGATGTAGCAAGTGTCAGTGCATAGCTGCGGGTGCTACTGTGTGTGTATTCATTGTCTCGTAATCTCCCGCCGCCTCCAACGTCAGAAAGCACGGATGAAGCCTCTACCGAAAGTCACGTGTGCCACCAACAGCTGTTTTTACAAGCCCAGCAGGGCTGAAAAGAAGAGGGTGTCTAGCAGGATAAACAAGACAAGGAACTTGTGAAAACCTGGGGGATGTGAACAGCACGTGGAGGACACGAGGCGATGCAGGGACAGAGTGAGAAGCGAGCAAGAAAGAAGAAGAAGAAGAGGAATTAATTGGTGGAAAGAGGGTGAATTCGGATGCGAGACGAGAACGGCTGAAAGAAGCAAACATGGAAAACCTGGAGAGGGTGTGTAAGACGTGGTGAAGATGGACCAACGAACGGGTGATGGACAACGGTGTTGATAGGTTGAGATAAAAGACATTGCGGTCGGATCCGAAAAGAAGCAAACATTACTTACTACATGCATGGTTAGAAGAAATAACATGCATGTGCAGAGTAACAATGCTTGATGTTGGAATAGGTCGTGAAGGAGAAGGGTTCAGTTAGAGAGAGCTACCGTATCTGAATCAAAAGAGGCGAATCGTGATGACCATCGACTATGATAGGTACCTTGGTTAGTCTACTACGTACAGTACATAGTCTACATATAATAGATATTGAATAAGACATGTTGCGGGAGTTTTTCGTCACTGCTAAAGATTTCCTCTTTGCTTTTTGAGGCCTCTAACGTTACATACCTAATACCTAACGTGACAATAGTTAGTTGTCGTTTCCGGAAACAGGCGAGAGACATCAACGCTACCAAGCCATGTTCTGTTCCCGTTCCGCATGGAAGCGGTGTCTTTGTTCCGGCGCGAACTAGCTTCACAACTTGAGCTGAGAAGTGACGAACCGAACCTGTGTTTTTATTGCTTCTTTTTTGGTTGCAGAATATGGACTGATGAGACGAATATTCGTATCTATGGCATGGGCTTGTGGGGAAAAGGCGAGTCTTTTGTGCATGCTGTTCGGCCGACGGCGAGAAGCGAGAGGCGAGATCAATCTGTAACATGTCAACTTTTTTTCGAAATTTCTCTTATGACTGGGTCTCTTTCCCCCCAAGAGGGCATCATCAATCGTCGATGATGAACTCCTCCACCTTCTGCCCCTCCTCTCCCCTACCCCCTAAACATGATACGTCTCAACGTCTGTGTCACCAATGATTCCGCGAGTGCAACTGTATGTGCTATCTAATGAGATCCAGTTCAGCGCGTGAAAAAAAAAAAAAAA
>JABFAK010000234.1:0-92586 GCA_013266265.1 Fusarium sp. NRRL 66182
CCCTTGCCCCCTTGCCCCCATTAGCATTATTAAACGCACTACACTTCCCACGCAACACAGCAGGCCAGAATCTCATGGCTCGGAAGAATCACAGACCTAGTTAATGTAGTTGGACTCTGCCTCAGAGCCTATGAATGGAAAAGTTCTCTTGGCTTCTAAATCTCCACCTTGTGATATTGATCTCGCTCACAATACTGTTGTTTTCTAGTCGCATTGTTTGAAGATCACTGGATTGACCTTGCCCTTGGGCTTGCAACCCAGTTGCTCTGAATTCCAAATCAAGGCAACCCTCAAACAAAGCATTTATCTATCTAGTATCACAAGCAGAAGAGGAGCCAACTTGGGCAATGCTTGCGTACAGATAGTGACTCTTCCCGCCTAGCCCTTGAATCTGATCATCATTGTATATTTCCTGTTTGAACGACAAATCAAGACTTTCGCACCCGACCTCTATTGTCCTTTATGCTTTCTCATGTCTTGTCATTTTTTCAAAGTAGCTCCATTGTCGAGAAGAGGTACAGAGAGAAATGTCAGGATAATTGTTCACTGCTATTCACTTGATGCATTCTATTGTTCACTGTTCACAAAATGTGAAGTTTGGCGAAGCAGTGCCAGCGTCTCACACGCTGGCACTGCTTAAAATCTCTAAATTGAATTTACTAGTCCTCCTTTGCACCGAACAGTCTCCTTTTTCAATTGTTCTTTTCAAGTCATTACCATGGCGAGCTTTACATCCATCAACCGTCCTCTGAGCAAGATGGACGCTCACACGGGCAGTGAAAACAGCCACAGCTACGACAACGACAACGACAACAACAACAACACCACAGACAACTCACAAGTTGATAACAGGCGGCTCAAATCTTGGCAGAGAAGCGCCCTTCGGCACCGACGAAATCCTTTGCCGGAGTCTCCTGGTGATAGACCATGGATCGGTCAACCATCGTCAAACTCCCAACCTTCTGGACATTCCAGCGCGACTGTCCCCTTTGCGTCTTCTGTCTCCGGTGCCAGCTCTTTTTATTCTTCTTCGTCTTCTACCAATCAACCTCGTCCTATGTCGACAGATACAGGCTCGGCCTCTTCTTCGACAGCTGTAAGCAACAACGAATCGTGTCACAAAATTCCCATGCTGACTCCGTCTGATCTCGCAGGGCGTACCACAGTCTTATCGCTTCTGGCCCGAAGCTGAGATGAGACGTCTGATCGCGTTAAAGAAAAGTGGTGCAGATTGGCCTGCTGTATGTGTGAGTACACAATCTGGAGGACCGGAAGAAGTCTCATTAACTGCTTCATTCACAGGCGGCATTCCCGAATAGAACACCAGAGGCACTAAAGCAAGCATACCATAAGCGAAGATATACTGTGGAACGACAGATGGCGCAGGAGGCAGAGGGGAAAACAGCGGCAGGGTGTTCAGACAAGGCCACTGCATGAGTGAGTAATGCACTGGGCGGCGAAGAAAGATTAGAAAGAACAAAACGGCACCAAACAGTTTGACTATCGTTCGCTTCGATCTTTGGCAATCTTGTACTCTTTGAGCGCGACAGTACTCTATGATACCCCAGTAAATATTGAATTACTCTCTTACATCTAGACAGCTTGAGGTCAGTACCATGCCGGTATAGATTTACACCACGAGACCCGTTCTATAGAACCTAAAGAATATCGTTAATACATACTTTATAAAACCTCTTCCGGATGAGATGAGCTTTTTAGCATTGGATAGAAAAACCTGGCGCGAGACGGTGCTGACTAGGTAAGCCTAGGCCCACGTGAACCCCCTGCTACTACTCGCGTTCCAGCTTGGGCTAGAGCTCCAACTCAAACTCGCCAAACTCACCAAAATCACCAAACTCCTCGAACACCTCGAACTCCTCTCTTAGGAAGCCTACGCTGGGGTATTCAGGGCATTAAAGGTACTGGACCCCCTTCTACTGCTACCGGCACGCCGGACTCGGCTTCTCTCGATCCTTCGTCCTCTGTGGCACAATCCTCTTCTTCGGTTCCCAACCTGCTCTCAAGCGCACAACCGCTTCCCATATAAGTTTGGAACAACCCCCTTCGCATTTCAGGTTGCCAACTGATTTGACCATGATAGAAATAGGACTTGAACAGCAGGAGAAGAAAGCGGCACCACATAAGGATGGCACTGTTGCTACACCAGACAAAAACGACTAATAAACAACCGCGACTTTCCTGACATACCTGTCTTTTCCTTCTCTCCCTTTCAACGACTCTACCCCTAGAGAACCGGGACTGTCCCAGCACAAAGGGGGCCGATCATACTTTGAGAAGAAGTCGATAGTTACCAGTACTACTGGCATCGCTTGTGAACAATTCAATCTTGCAAGGACTAGTGGCACACGTTTCTCCAGGCTTGTAGATGTCACCAAGATGTCTCTCCAGTTTGAGCCACGTCTCAACGTCAGTCATAACGCAAACAATTGGGGAATACCTATGCTCTGCCGGAGGATTATGTATTTCCACGTCGATATATAACTCACAGCTGTGTGAATTCGGGTATATAATGCTTAGACTGAGGGGGAGATAGCATATTTTTACCATTTCTGAAAAACTTTACAGGCAGATTAGATTAAACTCAGACCCAGTCGTCACATAGGTAGATAGAGAACACAGTTTCTTTTCTAGTGTTTATACATGAATGCTTATGTTGAGAAGCTTCATGGCGATTTTAATAATGTACGACGGCAGATCTTCTCCTTGATAACAGACCTTATTTTCTGTAGTCCTTCAAACCTATCGCTTGATCGAGCATCAAACCAAGGTGCAGTCTTCAACACAATAACTCCCTTCTCCATCGCCACTTGTTCACTTTCACACAACACCATCGATATCTTTATTCTTTGCAACCTGTACCTATTTACAGATATAAAGACGTCAGCATGACTGCCACCAACCGATCCTCGCACCGATTGCGCCCGTGGCAGCAAAAGGCCTTGGACAAAGGTCGAACACCTCTGCCTGAGGGGCCTGGCGATTCCCAGCCTCGCTCTTCTACTATGGGAAACTCATCACGAGAGCCTGTCTCTTCCGACGGCGGGTACTCTCCTCCTCCTGAATGTACTGTCGGTACTCCGACACAAAGTCCCGTAAGTGCCGATACAGCTGCCTCTTCACCCGACCCATGCTCAATCCATTTCTTTCTGCAGGTATCCAACCGCCGCCACAAGTTCTGGACAGATGAAGCACTGGAAAAGTTGATACGCCTCAAGCGCGATGAAAGCTTGGACTGGGCGTCCATCCACGTAAGTTCATGCCTCCTTCTTCTGGGTTGAATACTGAACTGACTTCTCTCTTACAGCGCCACTTTCCAGCCCGCACGCTTGAGAGCCTCAAGCGGATGTACCACAAGAAGCGACGAGAAACAGAGGAGAGAATGGCGGCCAAAGAACGTGCCGCGAAAGAGAAAAGGGGGCAGGATTCAGGCGATGAGGACAACTGAGATCGGCCGTCAGCTATAGCACCGGGGACTGTAAGAGCACTGGATGAAAGTCAACATCAACCGCCTAATCTTTTAGTAGTAGGTGTTAACAATACATGTCCCCATCAGGTTTCACGCACTTATCTCTTTCAGCCCCCATGTCGTGTCTGCTTACATCTGGGTTCATCCAAGTTGCACGTACAGCTTTTGTAACATGCTATGTTGATACCTTGGTCGCCAGGCAGCCCTCACCTTCTTGCTTGACCTTGCTCTGGTCAACCTAACTTGGCATCTTCATCACAGCTGCACACACATGATTCACCTCATCTCTATCGGCAAACACACCTTGGATAGCACAGTCCATCGATGACACATTCATGCATGCAGTCTATTCAGGGACTTTGTGGTCGAATCAAGTATGAATAAACAATAGGTATGCAGCACCTAGGATCATATCCCCATCTTCAAGTCTGGCCAACCACCATGCTGACTTTGGCAAATCACAGATACCATTGTGTCAAGACTAAATACATGATTGAATCGTTTCCATCGTTATGCGGCTTCAATAAGATTTTCACGCATGAAAAATTCTCAGTAAAGCTTTGCCGCGCAAGGGAAACTCTCTTCGCATCTCCAAGGTTCTCAAACCCTCTTTTTGATCCTCTATTTCAAAATTTCCTGTCTCTTCAGTATTCAATCCACATCACCAGCAAAGATGAAGATGCCTCACGATTCAAGGATACGATAGATATGCAATGGGCTTGCATTCTGGTGACGGCTTTGAGTGGTGCTGCAGGATGTCACGAGCTTCTCTCGACTAAGGATTCGGGTGATACAGTTATTCAGCGGATACAGGATCAAGCTAGATGGGTTAAGCAGTAATAATAAGGCGCTGAATAAAATGGAAATTAAATTGGTTCGGTGTTTAGATAATGGTGAATTAGGGAACTCATCAAGGGCATCCATCCTATGACTCTGATATACAGACTCAAGTTTGGTAACAAAGCCAAGCAGCACGCAACAAAGGCCAAACCGGATGAAATGACCTCGCCAAACTATGACACTGCCGTATCCCCTTCGAACAGACCCCATGTCCGAGATTGGGCCCTGATAGAACTGCACCAGGGCAAACACGAGACACCCTTATCGAGCTTGAAGAACTCGGTGATAGTCGGGCAGCACTGTCTCGAGGATATATCAGATGCCATTGTTGAGGAGGGCTATGCCAAAGAACCGGATGTGTTAGAATATGTCCTGCCATTCGACAGGCATTCATTGTCCAGATCTCGGCACATGTTGTCAGTGAGAGCGGCTGAGAATTTGAGACGAGTTGGTTGATACGCCTTTGAACCATGTCGGTATTTAGATCCAAAGAGGAACCCCATAGATCTTGGAGAGGTTGTGGGAAGTTGACAGAAAGCTGAGCCATCCGATGATGCCCGTTCACCACACCATGCATGTCAGCCTTATGGATGTGCCTCCTGGTGACTGCTTTGAGCGGCGAGACTTGACGGGGTATACATGGTGTAACCACGAGGGTCGTAACGAGCTATGCCTTGCTCTATCGAATATCTTGACATAAAAAACTGGCTGTAATCCTGAGTCGTGCCATCATTCATTATCCAAGACTAATAGTGTTGTAACTAGTTTAGGTTGCAAAGCCACGAGGTGGTGAGTAGAATATGTTGTTGGGAGTGGGCAAAGACGCGTGCTACAGGATAGTTGAGATTATTTGAAATTACCAACTGATTGGATGAGGTTAACTAAATTTAATAAATGAAATCATTTTCTATTGCTTATCTGCGTTCCTCTTCTAGGTCTGGCACGAAATGCATAACAATTATCAGAATGGCGCTATCAAGATTGCACAAACACCAAAACACCAACGCCATTAACGAGCCAGACTACGCCCGTGCCATTCACCCTTAATAGCAATCAGCAGTCATCCCATCCGCTTGGGATTAATACACGCCATCGTCTCCCGGTAAGCCTTCACCGCCGAAGTACCCAACGCTGCGATGATGTTCCATATCTTGTGCGGAATATACTGAATCAGCCAGAATATTCCACCACCAATGTACCAAAGACACGAACCCACCCATCCAAACAGCTTCTTGAGCACATCGTGCGACATCTTGCCAAACGACACAATAAAAGCGCCAAGTTTCTTGGGCGCGTCCACAAAGATGGCGCGAGCGAGGGAGCAGACGCCATTCCATACATCGTGCAGAGTGATCTTGCGGAAATATGACACGACGGCCATGACAGTTGTGTGCAGGAGAGATAATGTCTTGGTCGAAATGTCGACAATGGCTTCACCAACGTTCTTGAGTCCCTGGCCAATCCATTTGAGAAACACCAATGCAGCGCCGGGAATCCTCTGTGTCAACTTCCAGATCTCCTGAGCAAGGGACTTGATGAGAAGCGGGATCTTCTTGATCGCGCCCCAAATCTCTTTCCCGGCGCGAGCCATACTCCCAGGGATCCCGAGGACTCCCTTCTTGATCGCCGCACCCATGTCGCAGAAGAATTCCTTGATTTCATCGCGACACTTCCAAATGTCCTTGCACAGCCCCTTGGGTATGTTGTAGAGGAGGATCTTTGGAATTTCCCAGAGCAATATCTTGGGACAGTACCAGAAGAGCACTTTGGCGGCACGGTAGAGCCCTTTGCCGGCCTTTTTCATCCTGTCTACCTGCTTTCGATGCGCACTCTTCCATCGACGCCACGCGCCACCACGACGCTTGGGGAGAAAGTCGACAATCTCTCTGTGCCCATTCATTGCGGCTAGACGTATGGCCATTGAACCATCTGGCGCAATTAATTCGTCCCTGGCGCCGTAGTCTTGCATGAGGACTTTGACCAACGCCAGATGACCCCGCTCAGCAGCTACCATCAACGGAGTACGCTCTGCTAAATCCTCGCGCTTGAGGCGCGTCTCGTCGGCATCGGTTTTCAGGCGTCCGTATGTGTTCACTGTAGCGCCGAGGGCAATAAGATGGCTCACCATGGGAACTCTGCCCGCGCGCACGGCAGCGATCAAGGGGCTCTCTCCCCATTTGCTTGTAGTTTCGGGCGACACCCATCCGCGAGAGATAAAATCGGAGACGAGGTTGTCGTGACCCTTTTCTATGGCGGAGAAGAAGGCTTTGACGAGGTTGGCTTCCACATCGCTGGCTTCAAGGAAGGTATCCCGGTTTTGGAATTGGAAGAGTCGTATGGGATCCGTCCTGCGCCCTTCGGG
This sequence comes from Fusarium sp. NRRL 66182, assembly GCA_013266265.1. Taxonomy (NCBI): domain Eukaryota; kingdom Fungi; phylum Ascomycota; class Sordariomycetes; order Hypocreales; family Nectriaceae; genus Fusarium; species Fusarium sp. NRRL 66182. The sequence continues at coordinate 6,690 of JABFAK010000234.1, forward strand.
CCCTTCGGGGGAAAAAGAGATGGGGAATTCGACGCCGGCAGCGGCTTCGATTCGTCTCAGGAGATCCTGGTTGTCGACGGCCGTGTAGACTGGCAGGGGGATCGGTGGTGTTCTAGACATTTCGAAGCGAGTGTCTTGATCAGCGCAGCTGTGGAGGTGATCCCTGGGAAAGGGAAACGAGGGAGCAGGCCATTTTTGAACATGTTTTTGACTTTCGTGGCTGACTTGAAGGCGTATTCGGAGTGCTATGCGAGGGGTTAGGTTGAAGTCATCTCGAGACATCACAACCAACAGCTTATACCTGCGCCACGTCCATTGCTGGGGGGTTGGTCATAGCGTAGGCTCTCTGTAGGGCTGCATGTTAGAGTTGGGTCGCTTATAACAACTGTACAAGTTCTCGGCCATATTGTAGCTGTTTCTGTACTTTGGTTATAATTTTGTATTGACTTTCTGAGTATGATCTAGCCTGTCTATTTTTAGTACATGTGCTCAACTGATTCTGTGATAGAATGTTTCTCCATGGTACAAGACCAGGACTGTCAGCTGCGTGGGGCTGGTGAGGTGAGGCCCGCACAGCCACCTCATAGGCAGACAGGCTAGGACTTGAACAAAACGTACGCGAGCATGTAATGACAGTACATTTGTTGGCTTATCGTATCTGTGTCTAGTAGTTGGTATGTTTCAATTCTTCCAGTTTACCGGGCCTTTAATAATGGTCCAGGGCCCGACCAGGCAGATTCAGCCACATTCCCAGGATGTTGGCGAGAACTTTTTAAAATATCTTCCAAGGCAGAAGTAGAATAATGCACAGTTTCAGAAGAATGCAAAATGAATAAAGTATATTTGTTCTGGACTAGAATTTGAACAGCAGCTAACTTTGACCATTTCGCACATCCAAAGTTAGACGTGGCACGGCCCGTTCCCTTTCGGAACAGTTAACAGCAGAAAAGAGACGTGGACAAGACCCTAAGCCGATAGCATAAATGTTAGCACGCATAAGGCTGCGAAGGTAAAAGTAACAGTCAAAGGAAGATAATTCTCAAGTATAAAAGATAGTAGTTTGTATAGAAAACAACCAGATTCCCAGACGCGCGATGGTCAAAACTTCGAGTCCAGGGTAGGCCATCAAACACGTCAATCTAAGCTGCTTATTTTACGCGTAATTGTAGACAAACGCAAGCCTCATCTCACCCAACTCCTACGACGGCTCTCATGATAGTAAACCACCTCAATACGTCTCTCCAGACTATAATGTAATGACAACATATGCACTACCCGTACTCGTCCCGTCCATTCGCATTCTATCTTGTCCAAAGGCGTCATGCAGCCCCACCTTGACGACAATCATCACCAATTTCAGATTTGTCATCTTCCCCATTAATCACTCAAGAACGAACTTCCATACAAGACCACCTCGACTCTATACACTCACAACGCAACTCAGCAGCACATCACCATGACACTCGTCAAAACCACCACCGACAAGACCCTCAAAGGCCACAAGGCCATCATCTTCTCCACCATTGAGCCGCCCCAGGCACAGATCGACGCCATCCAGAAGCAGTTCCCTGACCTCACGATCAAAGTGTCTATCCAGCCATGGGGCGCACCGCTGGACCCTGGCTTCGACGAGGAGGAGTGGAAGGATACCACTGTTTTGCTGACTGCTACTCTTTTGCCCAAGCCGGGACAGGCGCCGCATCTTCAATATGTTCAGCTCACCAGCGCGGGCGCGAATCATCTCATTGGCCATCCTCTCTTTACAGATACAAAGGTTCCGTTCTCTACGGCTAATGGCGTTCACGGGTGAGTTGTGTCGTCTGGTAGTTGAGCAATTGCTGATTAGTCTAGACCTCAGATTGCCGAGTGGATCATTGCGACCTATCTGTCTGCTCGAATTCACTGTATGCCGTGTTGAATCCTAGATATAATCTCAGCTGACACGATTGAAGTGAAGGATTACCAGAAGCTCCAGGATGAGGGCAAGTGGAAGCGTCTCCACCAAAGCCCCGAAGAAACCTCGGACACGGCTGGCAAGCGAATGTATGAATCTCAGCATCCGCTCAGCTAGGAAACCTCAACTAACCGCCTCGCAGTGGTATCCTAGGCTACGGCAGCATCGGCCGCCAAACAGCCCGTCTCTCCAAAGCTCTGGGTCTAGACGTCCACGCCTACACGCTCCACCCCCGCAACACCCCAGAGTCCCGCCGCGATGACTCCTACTCACCCCCCGGTCTCGGTGACCCAGAGGGAGAATTCCCCAGCAGGTGGTTCTCGGGCGGTTCAAAGCAAGACATGCACGCATTTCTCGGCTCTGGACTTGACATGCTCGTCATCTCCACGCCATTGACTGACAAGACCAGGGGTTTGATTTCTAAGCCCGAGTTTGAGATTCTGGGAAAGACGGGCACGTTTGTGATCAACATTGCTCGTGGGCCGATTGTAAACACAGATGATCTTGTTGAGGCGCTGAATTCCGAGACTATTAGGGGTGCTGCGCTTGATGTTACAGATCCAGAGCCGCTTCCGGATGGACATCCGCTGTGGAGTGCCAAGAATGTGACCATCACGCCTCATATCAGCTCTGCTTCTACGCTTTACTACCAGAGACTATTGGATATCTTCAGGTTGAATCTGGAGAGGTTAAGTGAGGGACGGAATGATTTTATCAACAAAGTGAACCGCAAGGAGGGTTACTAGGCTTTGAGGATAGACAGGCTTAGAATGTGGATAGAAGACCGGGTTCAATGTACAGAATCAAATCATGATCAGAGGGGCGGGTTGTGTGGTGAAAAATATATAAAGTTATGCTATCGATACACTACGTCTTGGATTCTAGGTGAAGAATCAAACATCAACCATCAACAGCGAGTTGACTACCCCTGTGTCTGTACGACTCTTCCAGCCAAGCCTGAGTGAATTCCACAATCTTTCGTTGAGCATCAGCAACGGCTGGGAGAGGCAATCCGAACTCAATACCCTCAGGTTGCAAAGCCGCCTCCCAACCGTGCCCACCGCCATCGAGTAGAATGGAGGGCTCGCTGACTGTGGATGGCCTCGGGGCGTGGCCAATCCGATGAGGTGTAGCAGCCCGCCAAGGGTCATGTTCTCCGCTGACGAATGCGACTCGCGGAAAGCGGAAGTTCCATCCGCCCAGTTTATTGATGGACTCAACCCTCGGAGGTTCGACTATGTTGAAGCTCTCACGGCACGGGGTGGTCAGGTACCAAAGATCGACGAGACGAGAGATGAGGGGGGATTGATGTATTGGTACACCGGATCCCGTTTTGAAAAAGCCCCATCTATTACAGAGTCAGTGATGGTATCTCGCGCTTCAAAGGTCAGTGTGAACGTACTCAGAACACTGTTGATACATCCAAGCACGTTCCGGTCCCTGATCTAGACCAGTCTCGTTGCTGAATCCACGAACGGAGTAGCACTCATCCAAAGTTTTATTTTTGCATCTTGTCTGCCTGAAGTTTTGCAGTATTGACCTGACGTAGCCAATATAGTTGAGGGATCGGTGTAGCAGGTTTTCCTCGTGTTTATGAACTGAGAGCCAGTCTCGGACAAACGGTGCGAGATGTCTGGTGTGCGAGAAAAGAATGTCATCGGAAGTCACAATGCCGCAGTAGACACCAAAATTGATGGAAAATGCGTTGGGGTGCCAGTGGTTGGATTGAAAACCCTGAATGCCGAGACTAATGCTTGAAGCAAAAGCATCGTCTCGTAGTCCGGTTAGACCAAACACGCTTTTGAGCTTGTCCTTCTGGTCCTCATCACCATGGAGGAGGATGTTGTCGATACCTTGTATGAACTTTTGAGTCGTGCTGGCGCAGTCGGCAGGAGCGAATCGGCGGACAGCCTCGTAGTACTCCTAGTAGTCGAAGATAGCTTGGGTAGGGGCAGATGAAGCGATAGCGCCCCAGAAGATATGTGGGTAGGTCTTTCTCGCAAACGCAGCCAAAGCACCTGCGTAGGATACGCCGTAGATGATGTAGGGTGTGTTGAATGGAGCCAAATTGTGTTCTTGCAGACCAGGAAACTGGACATGCTCTGCAAAATACGCCATGTCTGCGAGTGCTTGCTCAGTGGAAAGAAAGCGCATGTTTTTGGCCTCGAGGTCCGGGACGGGGAAGCTCTTGCCGTAGTATCGATGTTCGAGGACAACTCCGATGCCACCAGTAGCTTTAGCAAGCTCTTGGACGATGCCATGGCTTAAGAGTCTGATTGTGTTCTCGCCTGGACGCTCGCCTGCCGGTACGATGATGACTGGGCCGCCTTTGCGATAGTATTGAGCATCGAACCAGTACCGTAAAGCGAAACTGTCATCAGAATGAGGCTCGTAGATGGATTCATCGGGGAAGTGGTCGACGGGAACGTAGAGGCTAGAGGGTGTGATATTGGTCGGGTATTGTGACAGATCGGGGTCATCAAGGAGTTGTTTGGCGACCAAACCAAAATATATCCCCACGACTGTGGAGGCCAAGAGGAAGAAGCCAAGGGCAACGATGAGGCTAACAACCCATCGATGCGCCATGATGATATCGATGTTTGGTGATGATGGTATATGGATACGATGTTGTTTTGATCAAGTTTCAGTTCCAGTGGGGAGGGCGCTTTGCAGCCTTGATATACTGCCTCCCTCGCCCTGCGCCTGCCTGCTTGAAATTGTCAAGGCACCCAATAACGTCACGTCACCGTAGCAATGGACGTTCCAACTCATCAAGTAGTGGCATTCGTCAACTGGAACCTTGGCAAGCTTCCTCGCCCATGAATTTTGAAATTCAACAATGCTGTCGTGCTTGGACGAGCGTCAAAAGATTGATGGTGATGGGCCTTGTGTATACTTTCCCACGCCATGGCATGAGGAAAAGGACTGCTGTGACTTGCAAAGATGAAGAATTGTTAGCTTTATACCTCTTCAATGCCATGATAATATCATTCTAGACTTGGCTGACTGACTGTACGCTGCTACGCTGCGGCATTGATAACGACCAGGCCAAACCAGCTCATCTCGGCAACATAAGACAGCAAATTCACAAAGAGAAATCGGGAACGAACTCGATACCTACATATGTACCTAGCAGTTACTTGTACAAAACTACTAAAATCCAAAGACCTCAGCGTGAACTGATAGCCTCGGCCAAGCCAGATAGATAAGCCCGCAGCGATAATGATCCCAGTCATGGCCCAATTGTCCAATCAGCCACTCTCTTCTTATCATACATATGACAGTGTTGATTAATAGCTTATTTCCCCAGGTTTTGCTCAATTCTCTACCAACACCAATCATTGCCTAGGTATCTTGCCGTTGTCCAACGATTTATGGCAAGCAAAAGATCTAGACAAGGTTGTGGAGAGTGCAGAAAGAGACGACGAAAGTGTGATGAGGAGAAGCCGAGTTGCGGCCCGTGTCTCTCGTATAATCGGAGCTGTCAGTATGAATTGAGAGTTGTTTGGACTCGTCAGAGAACCGCCAGTTCACGGCGTGGTATGTATTGCACTACCCTAGCTAGCTCGTTTGATATAGATGCTGATCGTGTCTGATCGTCAGCTACCAATGCTGGGATTCTCACCCAAACAACCGTAGACGATATCCCCAGAAATGAGCCTCAGTCGTCGATACCCGCGTCACTTCCCAACGGATTGACTCTCCCTAGGCGATACAGAAGGTTATTGCACCATTTTTCCTCTGGTGTTTTGGCCTCTCTGTCTAGTCACCCTACCATCCATGCGGATTTCTGTCGAGGTCTTATGCCAGCCATGCTACACTCCCCTCATCTTCTGTCGGCCAGCCTTGCCCTCTCAGCCTCAAGTCTAATATCGAGAGGTATGAAAGAGGTAGAAGGGACGAGTATATCTCGCGTTGTTGAGCACCTGCAGTCCTCGGGTCTGCCACTCTTACGAACAGCCCTGGCACAGGGACAGCGAGGGGACGTCCTGGTGGCAACATGTCTCATCTGGTGTCTTGCAGATGTATTCTCCGGACAGCGGGGGATGTCGCGTTGGCCTATTCACCTACAGGGCATCAAAGCTCTGCTTGGTGGTCGAAGGGACTATCGACAATTTGCGACAAGCGATGCAACCATGCGGTCAGCAATGAGGCATCTGTTTATGCTGTATCGATCTCTGGAGACTTTACCCCACGTGCCAACTATAACGGTATCCGAGTCTTCAGAGTCTCTGGGCAGAGTTACCGTTGATCTTGCAGGGTCGTTGACGTACCATTCGCAAATCGACGGATTCTTGGGATACAGCGAAGAACTTCTCGACATCTTGCAGCAAATCAACGCAGCACATAGCCCCAGACTTTGTCAACAAACCGATACATCCGCAGAGGCAGATGCACTCCTTGGAAAGCTCAACGTCATGATAAGCAGGGACACCAAGACCCCGCCGGGCGTTTCAATCTCCTCGCTCTCATCTCAATCAGGCCGTGACTTTGCGCTTTGCCACCAAGTATTTCAACAGGCCACTCTGATCCACCTGTACCGTCAACTATACAATCTGCCATCGGCATCAGAATCAATCCAGGCCGCTGTCCAGACTATTAATGGGATGGTCATCAACATGACGCAAGGTGAGCCATGCAATACGTGGGTTGCGATGGCTATGCCGCTGTTCACCGTCGGGTGTGAGGCGTATCAACATGACCAGAAATCGTTCATCCTTGACAAGATTCGTAAGCTTGAGCTCTGCATCGGTTCTCTTCATGTCCAGGTGATTGGGCAGGCTCTCAAGGATATATGGAAAATCAGAAACGATCTTCAAGACTTTGAAGGCAAGTTATGTGCCAGCCATCTACTCGGTAAGTATCCCCATCCTAGCAGACCTTGCGCTGTAGCTAAACAAACCTTGCACTTTCAGAAAGGCTATCGTACAATATTGTGTTGTTTTAAATCCAAGACCTAAAAGAATTGTCGTTTATGCCATTCATTCATTCGCTATAATAGTGACTGTACAAAACTTGTCGCAACTCATTCAAGTGGACAGAGAAACCGCAGCCCCGTCCATCCTAATTCTTTTCAGTCCCGTTACAGGTCCTGCTCCTTGTTTGCATCAATCATTCTGCTGAGAGGCCCCCTCTTCACCATGATACTCATAACCTCGTAGAGAACATCCGCGGCGGCCATGGTAGTGTGCTCAGCGTTGGTGTCATAAGCAGGCTACATCCAATTAGTAGTGATGCTGAGAATGGGAACGGGCCGTACTCACAGCAACCTCGACGATATCCGCGGCAATGAGGTTGAGACTCTCCAATCCACGAATGATTGTTCGCAGCTCTCTGGTAGACCAACCTCCCGTCTCGGGAGTGCCGGTCGCGGGCGCAAAGGCTGGATCAAGAGTATCAATGTCGATGGACAGGTAGACGGGGCGGTCGCTGGGTACACGCTTGAGAATCTTCTTGATGATTCCCTCGGCACCAATGGTATCGATCTCTCGCGCCTCGACAATCTCGAACCCGACGTATCCATCGTTGTCGTAATCGCTGGGTCCGCTAAGAGTCGTTCGGATACCAGCGTGGATGTTGGTATCGTTGACGAGCAAGCCCTCCATCGCAGCATGATAGAAGTAGGTGCCGTGGTTGATGCTGGCTTGCTCTGATGGTGAGCCACCGAAAACCTTGGGTTTCCCTGGAGATGTGAGCAAAGGCTTGTTCATGGCGTGCTCTGCGACTCACAAGTGTCGAGATGGCTATCGAAGTGGATAACCGTCACAGGACCGTAGGCACGGTTGATAGAGCGAAGGAGGGGAAGGGTGATTGTGTGGTCGCCGCCGAGGGTGATGACTCGGGGCAGAGTCCTGCCTTTGTTGGCTGGGCCGACCTTGTCGGCGTCTGTGACTGGTGCTCGGGAAAGGATGCTGTAGTGTCCCTCTTCAATTTGTTGGAGGGCGAACTTGTTGTCATATCTAGCTTTGGTCAACACGGCTGTTCCTTGTTTGTCGTCCATCAAAGGCGGTCTTACGAGGTAACTGGGATATCACCACAGTCGAGGACAGTTGCCCAGCTGTTGAACGGGTTCGTGGCAAGGGGGACATTATAGCCTCCGCTGAGAGTCTCTGGTTAGAACTGGTGCCTCAAGGATTTGAATCAGTCACTTACTAGAGGTTGAGTCGTCGAGATCCTTGTCGGATACCAGAAGGACCGAAACGAGCACCAGGTCTGTAAGAAGTACCGGTGTCGAAGGGAGCACCTACGCGATGATTAGACGCGATGAGACACTTGATAGACTGTTTGGAATTTACCAATAAAGGCAATGTCATACTTGATGCCAGTGTGGCCCAAGCAAGGCTGGTACGGCAAGCGTCCAAACGTTGAAATTCCCGAGAAGACGGAATCAGCCTGCATATAGTGAGAAGAAGTCAACTTGGTGTTGGTGTAGTCAGATACTGACCTGAGTGCCACCATCGCCAGGAAGAGTGTTGTACCAAAGAGACTGGTGAGGCCCTGACAAAGGCTCCTGATCATGATTGCCATGAGCAATAGCCACGGAGGCGTAGCCCAGAGCGAGAAGAGAGGTTCGGAGCATTTTGATACAAGCTTTTGATAAGACCAAGATGATTGGGAAGATGATTCAGAAATTGACAAGATGAGAACTCGAGGTAGCTATATATGTCTCTTTTTCATGAGCTCTTAGAGACGTGCTTGGATACTCCAACTTCTCCTTGCAACGCTGTCGTGTTACCACTACGTAATGAAATCTATCGCCCAGTTACTGGTCTATATCAGCATCGTCGAATCAACATTGGAATCGTTCCGGATGAGGTTGTCACAACCTTGCATCATGTTTCATTGTCAACGGGCGTTTGCGAGGCGCGTAACTATCTACATCAGGCTAGTCAGTGGTGAAACTGCAGTAGAGTCTGATCGGCACATCTCAACTCCAAACCTTGCTTATCGCGAGCCTTTATCGTGGCTAAGTTTCCTAAATAGGTAACTTAGGAGTGATAGTGATGAGTTCTGATAAGATGCTGATATCGTGATGGCTTCGAAACCGAGCGTCTATCCAGAGCTTGATGCATTTCCGAGTATCAAGATCAACACCGTCGTAATGTGGCAGTACTGCAAGAGTGAGAAAAATGCCTCATCGCCAGCTAATGTTAGTTGTAGTATCACAGTCCTTCAGAGGTGGGTTGTGCTTATCGTCTTGTACAAACAGCGTAGATGTCTAGTTCAAGTCCTGGCTCCTCGACGCTTCTGCATTGACTGTGAAATTGTTTGTACTTTTACCCATTTATCTGACAGATTCGGTTGCAGAGATGGACTTTACAGCTCGAAACTGCAGCTTGGCCTTTTGCACATTTACATTCATCTTTCTTACTCTTCTGCACAGAGCCATCTCTGACACACACCCAACCATCAAAGACAGTCCCAGACGATTCTACCATGTCTCCCCAAAACAGATTGCCTCACGGTCTAGAGTCCTTTCCAGACGAGGAGACGCCTCTGATTACACCCGCTCAAAAACCTCGGATCCAGCGCAACGACCGTTCCGCATGGCTTGACGAAACCGTCTTGTTAGTCAAGGCCTCGATACCAGTTATTCTGGCCTACATGCTCCAAAACAGTCTCCAGACGGTGTCTGTGTTGATGGTCGGCCGTCTCTCGCCAGAAGCCCTTGCCACAGCTGCCTTTTCCTACATGTTTGCCATGGCATCTGCTTGGCTTATCGCCCTTGGTGGAACAACTGCTATCGACACGCTCGGTTCGAGCACCTTTACGAGCTCGACCAACAAACATGATGTGGGAATACTTGTTCAAAGGGGAATATTCGTCTTGACGTGTTTTTATGCTGTTGTCGCCGTTGTCTGGTGCTTCTCTGGCTCCTTGTTCAGCGCGCTCGGACAAGAGGCGTTTATCTGCGAGCAAGCGCCCAGATTCCTCCAGGCCTTGATCCCTGGTGGTCTTGGATATGTCTGGTTCGAAGCAATGAAGAAGTTTCTACAGGTGCAGGGGATCTATCGCCCAGGCACTTATGCTCTTCTTGTCACATCCCCCCTCAACGCTGTGCTCAACTACGTCTTCATCTACCCCCTTGGCTTTGGTCTCTACGGCGCACCTATCGCAACAGGCATCTCCTACTGGCTTTCATTCTTCATCCTCGTAGCCTACGCCACTTTCATCAAGGGCAAGGAGTGCTGGGGTGGTCTTGACCCTGCCCGAGCACTCACGCAGCTCGGACCTTTTGCTAAGCTTGCGTTCCTTGGTGTGGTTCACGTTGGAACGGAGTGGTGGGCTTTTGAGATTGTGGCCCTCGCTGCTGGCCGTCTTGGAACCACTGCCCTTGCTGCCCAGTCCGTGGTCATGACCTTGGATCAGATTCTCAACACCATCCCCTTTGGGCTTGGGGTGGCGGCTTCTGCGCGGCTGGGCAACCTGCTGGGCGCTGGTGATGCTTTGCAGGCGAGACGGTCTGCACACACCGCAGCGCTTCTTTCCGTTGCTTTTGGATTCGTCATCCTCGGATCTTTGCTAGCGAGCAAGAATGTCATTGGCAGTCTCTTCAACCATGACAAAGACGTCGTTGCGCTCGTGGCCAAGATCATGCCTTATGTGGCACTCTTCCAGATCGCAGATGGTCTGAACGGAAGCTGTGGAGGAGCACTCAGAGGCATGGGACGGCAGTGGGTGGGAGCCCTCGTCAACTGTGTCAGCTACTACGGAGGCGCACTTCCAGCGGGCATCTGGCTGGCTTTCCATGGCTGGGGGCTGGCTGGACTTTGGATGGGACAATGTATCGCACTGTTTTTGGTTGGCATTCTTGAGTGGATTATCATTGCAATGTGTAATTGGAACAAGGAAGTCCGGAAGGCGGCGGATAGAGTCAAGGGTGGTGGTACGGAGAGAGAGTGTCTTTTGTAGATTATTGGTCTCTTGTAGAGTATTGGCATCTGTAGCCAAGACTATGACTCAGAATGAAGTTGGGAAAATAAAGATGCTGCTAGATTTGGATCTCAAGGCCCTCTCTATCGTCTGTTAGACTTGCAATATCCTCTGGATATCAACTTGGCTGAGCAGTTCATGACCTGCTTTCCGTCCGTGTTCCATAGCCAACATCCCTTCGTCCCGTAAACCCCTCAGCTCCATGATATTCTAGGCTCTCGGAGACTCCCCCAGCTCCAAGCCTACTCGTGTACAGACTAGCTTCTTTGTGTGATAGCATGATTGAAACTGCCTCATCTTGATGTAACCTCCTGCGTCTCTAGATAAGCCACAACCTTGTGACAGATAAGGTAGACTAGGGTTCGTATTGGACAGTGATAGTCTTGCACGACTAGCAACTTGCTTCCGTGGAACGATATCGGAAACCGGCTCCCTGATGATAAACATGGCTTTAGCCAGAATGGGCCATGTTTGTTCTAATACTGAGAGATAACTGGTATCTTATACTGCGATACCTGCTTGTATGTCTTGTCTTTTGGCTCTGAAGCATATATAGATAGAGATGCAACTCCTTGTCACTGAATCAACTCTATATAGATGGCTTTATATGTGCTAGCGACACATTGACTCTTCCCCAAGTGTCTAGTATCGAGTTACAGACCAATAATGCTGAGTGCTACAAGTCTCCAGATGGAGAACGAAAAGATCATCCCCAGCGGTGTCCTCGAAAAGGGGGAGATACAGGAAGGCGATTCAACTACAGTCACCGAACAAGGCTCTATTCTTAATGCATCTGGTCATGTAGACCAACTGACTCGCCAGTACGGACTTGTCGGACTCACCGGTATTGCAGTCACAGTCAACAATGCTTGGGTAGTTTTGGGTTCGTCCATATCTGTGTCCATCCGTATTTCACCTTGTACCCAGAGTCTCTTGGATCATTGGACTAACATCTGTTTCACCAACCAGTAAGTGGTGGTATTTCCGGGGTTATATATGGCCTCATCACGGCGGTGTTTTACTACACATTCATCGGCCTGAGCCTATCCGAGGTATATGCTTCTTCTCATCGCTCAACCGAGTCATCTAACCCCTTCCAAGTTCTCGTCGTCTTGCCCAAGCTCAGGGGGTGTCTACCACTGGGCCACTATAGCGGCCGGGCCTACATGGGGTCGTGTCACCGGTTTCTACACAGGATGGATCAACTTTTACGGATGGATGTTTGGCTTAGCATCTCTCGTCCAAGTTGCCGCCAACGCAGGGGTGCAATGCTACGCGACACTCACGCCCAATTTCACCCCTTCAGCATGGCATGTCTACGTCGCTTACCTTGTTGTGGCATGGTTGAGTACCTTTCTCGTCATCTTCTCGAACCGTCTCGTTCCCTATACGCAGAAGCTTGGCCTCTTCCTGGTTGTTGTTGGTGGTCTTGTCACCATCATAATCGTCGCTGCCATGCCGTCTAAACATGCGTCGAACCACTTCGTCTGGAACTCTTTTCAAGAAAACAACTTGACGGGGTGGAATGACGGCGTTGCATTCATGGTGGGCGTTCTCAATGGCGCCTTCACCATCGGAACACCCGATGCTATCACGCACATGGCGGAAGAGATCACCAACCCCAGAAGGGACCTGCCAAGGGCCATCATGCTTCAGATATCTGTTGGTGGTGTCTACGCCTTTGCCTTTGCGATAGTCCTCGGATACGCCATCTCGGACCTGTCTGTTCTGCAAGGCAGCTCCAACACGTTTCCGTTGGCAGGGATCTACCACCAGGCCACTGAAAGCCGTGCCGCGACGTTTGCTCTTTTGTTCATCATTCTCCTCTCGTCTCTCTGCTGCGTAACCGGTACCGTATTGACCAACTCTCGGACATATTGGGCCTTGGCTCGGGATGATGCCGTGCCGCTCTCTCGATACTTTGCCAGGGTTAGCACGAGCCTTGGTACGCCAGTCGAATCGACTCTCTACGTCGCCGTCATCGCATCTGGGATCGGTGCGATTCCTCTGGGTAGCTCGGTGGGATTCAGCAACCTGACTGGCTCCTTTATCATCATCTCAACTGTCTCGTATGCTATACCAATTGCTGCCAACCTGATCAGCGGCCGCAAGCGATTTCCGCCTGGACCTTTTCATCTCAAGAGCATGGGCTTTGTTGTTAACTGCCTGGCTGTTTTCTTCATTGCTCTGTTTGATATATTCTTCTGCTTCCGTGCGTATTCGCTAGACCTGTGAGACGTCCAGATGTATAGTTGCTAACATGGTCACAGCTGTGGCCTTGCCATTCGATGCCACGACGATGAACTACAACTCGGTGATTCTCTGCGGACTATGTCTCCTGACGTCCATGTGGTGGCTGTTTTCCGCCATGAGGAATTATCAAGGCCCCTCACTCCATCATATGTACAGCAGTGACGAAGTGAAGGAGGCAGACTTGTAACGGACATTTTAGAGTGTTGTTGGTAGACGATTCTGGAATTGAATAAGCTACTCTACAGGAAGAAAGGCGTTTTCTTGTTCATCCAAGCAATCATGACCGTAAGCATTCAAAACCCTGCGTTTATGTCCATCCACTCGAATCCCAATCAGGCGGACTCACCCTCCACTCTAAGCGGCCTGCTTCCAATGCCTCTTGGGACCAGTCATCAATAACCCTGAAAGCCTCCTCCTTGCGAAACGCGTCTGGCCACTCATGGTCGCGATAGATCTGTCTCACGTACTGAACATCCAGATCCGTCCCCCACTCCTCAGTCTGGGCATGCACCTCCTCCTCTGTGATCCTGTCCTCACGCTCGGGGATATTCTCCGCTTCGATCGTTATCCTTCGCCGACCCGGAACAAGTTTCAGGCTGCGGTACTGGTCCTTGAGGTTCTCAAAGTATTCCTCCACCGGAACAGCATCGAGCATATCGCCTGCATGCAGATACTCGTGGATTTCGCAGTCCACGACGTTGAGCCAGAGGAAACGCCCAAAGCTCTCCAGGCCCGAAGCGATGCAGACGATGTCGCTCGGGTCCTTGCGCTCGCCTTCCGATGACCAGAATTCCCAGCTTTCGTGGCGATAGATGTGCGACTCAAAGTCTTGACGCGCAAAGGTGGTCAAGTCTAGCAACTTGGACTTGAAGTGTATGTAGGAGGGGCACAGGCGGTCGAAATAGGGAAGATGGCGAAGGACCTGGATAGCGTAGTCGGACTTGAAGTGTGCACAGGCTTCTGGAGTGATTTGTGGCCATCCTTGGGGAGGTGGAATCTTGAGGTCAGACTCGTCGTAGTGGAGAGTAGTGAGGAACTTGTAAAAGTCGAGGAACAGAGCCCCCAGTTCTTCTGGTGTATACCGAGGCTCAGCTGGTCCGTCGGAAGCGTCAGATGCTTCATAAGACGCATCGTCTGAGCAGGGAGGGTCTCGTGACTCGTCGTGGCCGTTCATTTTAGCTGGTTACGGTGTGGTAGTGATCGTTGGTGAGCGAATATGATTGTGTTGAAGTGGATAAGAATGAGGGCATACACACATATTTGTAGATGCGACGAGCACGGAGCGGCGCTACGGTGAGCTGCCCCAGGGAGGAGGTGGCCCGGAGCTCAGTGGGGTCCGGACAGGGGGTTTTCACTAAATTACAGGTGGGTCTTGGGCAACGTAGCGGACAACATCCAGTGGGCGTGTCCCTACAGTGGATGCCACACCCTGCCCGTGGACTTGAAAAGGGAAAAATACAGCGCAATAATAGAATCACCCATAATAGACCATGACTACCTACCTATCTAGATACTATCTTGCACACCACAGACCCCGACCCCCGAGAACCTCACTAATCTCCGTTCGTACCCTTCACGTATGGTTTACTATAATCCCACTTCGTCCTCTGTCCATTCTTGCCCTTTGGATTCTTGTCATACCACTCATCCAGCTTGAGAAGTGCAAACCCTGCATCACCCACAGCGAGCTTGTCCGGCAGACACGGGTTGCTAGCCAAGCCAGCGTCCGGAAGAGGATTGCTCGCATGTTCGTAGCTCATCGAGAACTCGGGCCGCTCGTCGATCATAATCTCCAACATCATGACCTCCTTCTGGGTCGAGGGGAACGTCGACTGCTTGTTCGTGCCGCGCTTGATGCGATCCCACAAGTCGGCGTCGCTGATACTCCCGAGAGGCTCCTTGAGACAGAGGCTCGTCCACATGGACGCTGCGCCTGTGTTTTCACTGCCCGGGAGATATCGGACTCGCTGGCCTCTCTTGTCTATTCCGGCATAGAGCCAGGCAGGGTCGGTATTGGTGAGAAAGTACGCCGGAGGATACTCATCCATATGACACTGGGCCTGGTGCTTGCGATCCTTGGTCTCCTGCCAGCTCTTGTCGTGCTCTGCCGCGTATGTGTTGGTCGCTCGCGCGGGAAAGCGATAGGTTGTCGTCGCGGCTTCTTGCGGGCATGTTATGGCCGACCACTGCGGATTGTTCTTGATGGCGGAGCTGTAGTGGTAGCATGCTTGGCCCCATCTGGCGCTGCATGCGCTGGTGACGGGGAGACGATTCGCATTGGGCGCGTAGGTCATGGACGTGACGATCAGGTCTCGCGTCTGGGTCACCGAGTTGCGGTCGCAGCTGAGGAGGCGAAGCGTGTTGAAAGCTGGTCCGATGCGCTTTGTCGACCTAGCAGGGCTGACATTGCATCGCCTCGGTCTGGTGACGCCAGATCCTGTACCGGTCTTCTTGGGCGGCGGCTTGGGTCTTGGTTTCGTGGCGGCTCGCGGGTTGCCTTCGTCTCCCTTCTTGCCGCTGCCCTTCTTGATCTTCTTGGGTGGTTTGAAGCTGGACATGCCGTCTGGTATCATGTTGAGGTAGTCAAAGATCTGCTTGATCTCGTCGGGCACTAGGTCAGTTCCACCGCAGACGCTGAACCACCATCCGAAAGCTTCCTCTGGCTTCTCGTCCTCGGGGTAGATGTATGAGAGCGTCTGGGCAGCCGTGGCGGCCATGTCTGCATCCCTCGTTAGCATATGGATCGTAAAGACTGACTAGTGGTGAGCCGACAAGACATACCCAATCCAGCGTCAAGCGCCTTTCCGGGACCAGGAATAAAAGACATTCCAACATCGAGAACAAACTTGAGAGATGCCATGAGGATATAGCAGCCGATCTGATACCCGTTAGTTAGCAAGACCCCCCTACGCTCGCCGCTTTGACTTGCCTGTGCGATGATGGGCAAGGCATCGATGATGGTGTCGGCAATCTCGTTGACGAGGAAGTTGTCGCAGTTGCATTGTCCCGTGACCATCAGATCCTTGGTACCGAGCGCTCTCTCCCACGGAATCTCTTCATCAAGAGGGAACAGCGCCACACACCCATAGTTTGACGTCCTGCCCTCCTCTTCCGCCTCGTCGAGCAGCGGTTGGCAGACGTTTTTGCATGGTTCCAGTCCCGTATCCTTGGTCATGTCCTTGTAGATGAAGCATTTATGCGCGTTTAGCCATCTCGAATCGGTATAGTTGAACGCATTGGGCTGCTCGTCCCACGAAAGTCCGTCGTCTTCCTCCTCCTCCTCCTCTTGCTCATCGTCGCTTGGCTTCTTGGTCTCGGTCGTGCATGCATCGTCTGGGCAGTAGCCATGCTTGCACGAAAACCTGCAGAGGCGATTCAAGTCGACGTCCTCTTCGTCGTACGCAACGGCATTCTTGGTCTTGTCCTCGCTCGGAAGCTTCTTCAGCTTTCCCTTCTCTGTGCAGGTGCACAGCGACTCGGGACATAAGCCATAGTTACAGGCGAACCGGCAAAGGGAGCCTGTGTTGGCGGTGTCGTCTCGACCCTCGATGCATCCCTCGCCGGAGGCAGGCCTCTCGACTGGCTTATCGAAGTCGGTGGTTGTAAACTTTTGCAGGTCAACAGCCCAATCGATGCTGCCGGCAAAGTTCAAGCCCTTCCACTTTGCGCGCCTCGAATCCTTGGTCTTGGGCGTCATGTAACTGATGTAGTCGCCTGCGAGGACGTCCGTTAGCGTCGCTGGTTGGATCTGAGAGGTCCGAGAGGCACTGACCGTTGTAGAGCACGATGTCGGACTCAGAATCTGCATCGTGGAATGTTTTCAATCCACTGACGCCCTTCCTGAGGAGTTCCATGATCTCAGCAAAGGCGAGGTAGCCGCCTGTCTTTGTACACCTGCCCGGGGCTGCATCTGACTCCGTCTTGGAGCCCGTGAACTCGCAAGTTGGCTTCCAGCAACCGTCGGTAGCCATGTGGAAGGATCTCCCGTAACTGGCTTCACCGACAAAGACCTTGTTGTTGGGTACGCCGGCTTTGGTGACTAGATTCAAGGTCAATGCGACGCCCTACAGGTGTGAGCAAGGGTAAAGAAAGACGTACTCATGGACAGGGCGTTGTTGGTCTCGGTCATGTTGACTGTTTCCGGCGCTGGTTAGCGAACCAAGGGTCTCTTGCGTGTCAGATATCGAGGTAGAGAGGCTCACCATGACTTCGGATACACTTTCCAGAGGCGCACTGGTCATATGCGTTCGGGTTACCATAGTCCCACTGCCCATGAAGATCATAGGTCATGTAGACAATGTAGTCGATGACTTCTGCGATCTTGTCGATGGGGAATGCCTTGAGGTACCAGTACGAGGCAGGCGCAGCAATAGACACAAGCTTGTTGGAGTCCATCTTCTGCCTCAAGACTGTGAGGAACCTGAGATAATCTAGACCATCTCGCTTCTGTCCAATCGGACTGCCATTGACCATGATATCAGGTGCCTGGTATCGTCAGCGTTGTCCGAGTTCAACCGTCGCGTAATACTTGCACCTGGATACTCCCAGTCAATGTCAATACCGTCGATGCCCTCCTCGTCTGCAAACTTGGCAAGGTTCGTTGCAAAGAGTTCTCGGTTGTTGATGATGGCCGATCGGATAATGTTGTACTTGCCAGGCTCTGTCGAGTCGGCCCAACCACCAAAAGACACGATGCGCTTCGCTTTGAGCTTTTTGAAGTCGGCCCATTCACTTTTGCCCTCCCTGATGACCGGCTTCCAAGTTGCTGGGTCAATAGAGGCAAATGCCCAATGAATGTGGGTATAAGAGCCGTCAGTGTTGGCATCCTTGGCCTTCAACCACAGACAGTCTCTGTTCATGTTGTATGCTTCATAATACCCAATCCTCTGGTACGAAGAAGGAGGCCCAGAGTTCTCCCTGATCTTGTTGCCGCAGTTCGAGACACAGGTACTCTCAGTGCCCTTCTTCTTGGAACCTGGACCACCGCCCACAGGTGAATTGTCGGTGCAGTGTCCAGGGAAGACGCCGCAGAATCCCCAGTTGCTGCAGCATGCCTTTAATGGACAGGGATTCAGGTTTGCGATCGAAACAGACTTGTCCGTAGGTGCCTTTGTGCCAGGCACCAAAGGACCGCACTCTGCGCCCTCTTGCGGCGGCGGCATAGGAGGATTTCCAGGACCGAGACACATGTTGTAGCCGATGAGAAGATTCTTGCAGTCAGTCCAGGCCCATGTCTTGCCCTTGTTGTAGTTTTCGAGGTCTGAGATGGTAACACCAGCCTTCCTTGCCAGACCGTCGCAGGTATCACCATTGTCGATAAGATGGGTGGAACAAGTCCCATCGGCTCCAGGTTTAGGAGCCTGGGGGTTGTACGGATCACCAGATGAACAACAGACGTAGTCGTTCTCCTTCTCTTTGAGTTTGTCGCATAGGTTCTTTTCCGTGTTGTATGTGAGAAAGTCCTTGCCACGAATATTGCAACGAGCCGCGAGCGAGGTGCAGCTGTCGCCGGGTCCAATCTGGATGTGGTCACAGACGGCGCGCTTGCTGAACAGATTTCCGAGGAATCTGGCGCTGATACTCTGCGGTGTGGGAGTAGGGATGGCGGCTGGAGTTGAAGGTGTTGCTTCGGCGTCGTCGAAACCCTTCATTCCGACAATGTCGTACATCTTGACGCCTGATAGTTGCGTGGTAGACTTGGAACTGCCTTGAAGAGCGCACGATCCCTGGCTCCATTGGAGAAGCTGCTTCTGGATAGCAGCAAGACCTCCTCTCTCATTGATTGAGATACCGAGGGTTTGCTCTCGTTTGCCTTGGCCACTGCAGAGCTCGGCAACGACATGGTCAGAGTGAGAAGTCCTAGAGCGAAAGTAACTGGACAGGACTCCAACAGCCGACTCTATAGTCGGCTTACCGAGACCGGCTCCGATGTAGACACCGGCAACAGTTTGTTGGTGGTAGGCAAACAAGAAGTTCTCATCGCAGTTGTCCTTTGCTTGGAAGAACTTTTGCACGCCTTGAAGCACGCCCAAGATCCTAGCGCCGTCTGTCTTGTTGCCACTCTCACCAAGCTCAAGCTTGACACCAGCAGGCTCGCCGTCGACTGCACAGGCTGCTGCGGTCTTGAGTGAGCCGCCTTGAAAGAGCTTGGCCGACTTTTTGGGATTCTCCATCTTCTCCGGAGACGCCTTCTTGATACTGGTAGTATTGGAACCAAATGTGCAACTGCGGATTACAATGGTTGAATCAGACTGGTCCACGGGCTGTGAGACGGAAAGCTGCAGCAGCATTGGCTCTTTGCAGCGCTCAAGACGATCAGTGGACAGGTAGGGAATCCAGCTGTGCGTGTTGGCATAGTCAGCACAGGGAGGCGGACAGTCATGCTGGTCCGGCTGGTATGTGTCTATGTCGCTGATGGGCGAAGGATCATCCTCATTGACCGGATCGACGGCCTCTGAGCCATCGATTTTGATAGCCGACTGCACGAAGCTAGTCCCCAAGATGAAAAAGGTCAAGGTAGACCTTGGAGTAAGCCGCATGGTGGCATAATCGTTTGAACGAGTGGATTTGAAAAAAGGAAATGAAATAGGATTTGTAAAGAGAGTAGGAGTAGAGGATAAGCGTAAAGGGTGACGATGAAAAAGAAGGACAAGGTAGAAAGAGTGTAGATACAGTTGACTGAGCAAGGCTCAACAACCTCTCCTTCTGATCAGAGATATATAGCACAGTCGAGCTAGGACTCGGACTGAATTCATCACGTACACTGCTTTTTGCACGTCCCATGATGGGAACAAGGATAACGCTTGCGAGCGGACGCCCAAAGGCACATCGCAGTGGCAACCGAGGCCCGCAGCCCGAGTACATGCTCACAGGATGGAAAATCTCTGTACCTGGTCTCCATGATAGTCGAAGCCTGTTCGGCTACTGATGATCCGATCAAGAGTATGAGCCAGGCCTGCCGCCCAGCATCTGATAGCCCTGCAGCTCGTGGACCCTGCCAAGAGCCCAATTTTCTATCACAACGGACGAGCCATGCAGGGGCATGAAAATCACTCGGAGATTCCATGCCAGCTACTGCCCGAGGGCAAGATCCAACACATGTTGGCTTTTGGGTCCTAGTTGAGGCACGCCTTGGCGATAATGGAGTCTACGAAGCGCCTGAATGCAGCTCCAGGAACAAAGCCATGAGTCTTTGGTGAACCCCTGAGGCTGACGGAGCAACTTTCCTTTTCGAGAAAGGGCCGTGACATGTTGGTTGTTGGTTGGGATCGTGAGACGTTTAAGCTCAGTAGGATAGACGAGTCATGGGTATGGACGATAGAAACTGACATGGTGTTGGTGGAGGCGGCCCTATCGACTGATGTTACATACATGATACTCTATCTGCTTAAACTATACCCACCGTCGGATAGCAGAGGCAGCCTCGATTGTAAGAACCCTACGCTAGGTACCATGATACGATGATCCTTGTGTAGATCAACGCCAAGGATATCCACAAGCATGAAAAAGACTCATTAGCATTTTCAGCGAGCTTACATGTGAACTATCGATAGGTCATGGGTTTCTGTCTCTCTCGACAGCAACGATAGACGAACCCCCATCTTGATTTGCAATGGTCAAGGCCTGGAAACAAAGGGCAGCCTTATGTTTCTCGCCACTATGGACCGTCAGCCTAGAGTTGAACTGCCCCGTCCATCTCAGGTGGACCACAGTCTAGGACTCTAGTTACTGCAAGGAACAGCCGCCGGCCGTTACAGCCGCCAGGACTAGAATGACATTCATCACGCTACTACTATAGCTACTCCATTCGAGTGCGGTGATATCATGGGCAGATTCAACCGACGAGCAACTAAGCACTTCTAGGATCGATTCAAACGTCCTCGATTCGAAAACTCTTCCTTTGATACCTCTCGAGCGTTAGCAGCGCCAATAAAGACTGGTGTATTTGCTCCGCTGCGGCGAGGGCCCTGTTGGAAAAGCGCGGAGATTGACCCTTTCCGAGTCGTGACTTTTTTCATGACTCTTCTTTTCCCCACAGTGTTGGTACCCCCTTGTATAAACACAAAAGATCATTTGACTATTATGTTATCAGTTCCCGTTGGACCTTGCAGACGCCAGATCCGGCACTCCAAGGGATATCCGAGACGGCCTGCACGGCGGGATGGATACAAGGTCACTATCCTTGACCTTGTTTAATCGTATTTTTTCTCTCTGGCATGCTTTTGGATCCATCCTCGGTCTCTTTCTTTTTGGGAGTGTCCGTAGCTGCCGAAAAAAAAAGAAGGAAAAAATTGTTACCCCTGGTAGCAGGGAACAAGAGTAGGGATATTCCTCATCTACCGCTCCAAAAGATGATTCTCTGTCTTGCACTTTTCAAACTCTCTGACGATCCATAATCATCATCACCATAATCATCACCATAATCATCACCATAATCATCATCATCATGAAAGCAACAGCCGCTGTCGTGCTTCTTCAAGTCTCCGCTGCGGCGGCGTCAATCTTTGATACCATCCTGCCTACAACTCGGGGCACCATCACCAGCGACCCATGGGAATGCGCTACTGAAACGCCAGAGTCGTACTTTGACGTTCCCAAGCCCACGGGAAAACTCCTCAATGCTCTGCTCGACCATGGCGATGCTATCCAAGAGGGCTGCCAATCCACCATGACTGACGCGCTCGGAATGTCTGCCTGCACGTTCCCTCCCCAGTCTCAGTGGTGTGACTTTACCAAATCGGCTCCTTCGAGCTTGCTGCCCGCATACTCTTCCTATGCCAGCGTCGCCTCCTCTTGGTGGGCTGAACACAGCTCTGCGGCTGTCGACTACGCCAAATACTGCCCCAACCGATGGTTCAGGGCCATGACTTCCTATCCATACGGCGCCGTCTGGCTGAACGACACTATCGCCTTTGCTGGCTGCTACGCTGCGGCTCATGCGACCAATGAGCTCAAGACTACGCTCTCGGCTACTGCAACGGCTGGCATGAAGGCGACTGAAGCTGGTGTCACGGCTACTGCTACAGCGGAGAACAGGAATGGTATTGTTGGCAAGAGAGATGATGTTGAGATGTGGATGGTTGCAGGAACTGGACTGGCTGCGGCAGCTGTCAACTCCATCTTGTAGATGATACCCAAGTGAGCTTTTGATATCAAGAGGGGCGGGCATGTAGTGCAACTATTCGATTCGTTCTTGGTAGAGTTATCCAGGCATATCTCTGAGATTCGACTGGCTGTAGTTTCGTTCAAAACTACAATAGAACAACACCGTCGTGCTTGTCATGCGCAATGTTCCTGGACCAATCTTGACACTCTAGGAACTACGATCTTGTGACCATGGGATTGCCACATGATGGCCTCGTAAACTAGCATCCTTACTCCTTCAGAGAGCATACAGACTAGAGGCTCACTAGCTAACCGAGTACCGCCTCTGGAGTGGCGACAAGAACCACTCTTCCTTGTAGGGCGATGCAGTCAAGTCGCGGAGCCCCCATGCCGCAAGCTGCTAGGAGACAAAGGTCCGAGATTGCCCTTCAGCCTCGGCCGCTAGTTTAGCTACACCATGGACTGTGCCGAGCGGCGTCCGGCTCGTTCCTATATTCCCTGCCGCGATCCACCTGCGATGGACCAACGGCCCGCATTGTTGGTTCATCACGACGTGCGGCGTACAAGACGCTGAACCCCTGTTTTCCATCTTGGCATAGGTTACGTTACCTCGATGGGTCAGTTCGAGCCTTGCCAAGCTACCAAGTCAATTCCATTACAATCAGTTCATTTGCGCCTCTCAACTAGAGGGCCTCGTGGGGTCGATGAAAGGTCATGTCTCCGCCCCATGTAAGCCAGTCGGATATCGCTAGATTCATCCACAACGCTGAACCCCAGTCCAACAGCGTTAGATTCAAAGGGTGCGGTTGAAACTCACAGCTCATACGACCTATCGGCGGTTGGTATGTGCGTGTGATACAGTGAAGAGAGAAATTACACTTGGCTTTCACGCAAAAGGACCTTGTTCTGAACTCTCGCGTATCAGGCCACCTACATGGAGTTTTTTTTTTTTTTTTTTTTTTGAATTCTGACATAGTTAACATCTGGGTTTTGAAAATCCTCCCCCTGTCGACCAATAGCTTCCTGGAAAGTTGTTCGAGTCAGGTGGTCATTTCCGAGCCATCTTGGCATGTAAGGACATGTAGGGCAGATGATGATGGACTCATACAGGATATAGACTTGGTCACATCTTTAAAGCTTCCCTTGTCTCCAACTTTCAACTCTTTGTCAGTTCTCCAGAGCACTCTCATTCTTGTTCACAATCTTGTCCATCATCATGGTTCTACCTTTTGTAGTCGCCTGTCTCCTTGGCGGCAGCCAGCTCGCCCTAGGAGCTGCTGTCCGTCCTCGAGGTGTTACGCCAAAGAACCCTCATGACCAAAAGACCACCGAGCATTGCACATGGTGGCTCGACTACGACAAGGCAATGTCCTGCGATGAGCTGCTGGAAGAGAACCTCATTACCATCAAACAGTTTCAGCGTTGGGTAAGTCAAGGACAGTCAAAACAGCAAGCATTGAGAATGGAACTAACTTGCTACCTCGTTAGAATCCCTCCATCACTGGAAACTGCAACGGCATGGCCATTGGAAAAGCCTATTGTGTTGAAGCTGCTTTTGAGCCAGATCAGGAGCCTGAGCCCGAGCCTGAGCCGGAACCCAAGCCCACGAACAAACCTGAGCCTTCACCGACGAAGCCATCCAATGGTAAGCACTACACGCAGTAATCTTGTTCATCAATACACTATACTGACAATTGTGAACAGGAATCGAAACCCCTGCTGATATCCAGCTTGGCATGGTCAGCAACTGTGACAAGTTCTATCTGGTCGAGCAGGGCGACAGCTGTGCTTCCATCGCATCC
Source organism: Fusarium sp. NRRL 66182 (assembly GCA_013266265.1). Classification (NCBI taxonomy): domain Eukaryota; kingdom Fungi; phylum Ascomycota; class Sordariomycetes; order Hypocreales; family Nectriaceae; genus Fusarium; species Fusarium sp. NRRL 66182. Next base: position 30,738 of record JABFAK010000234.1, read on the forward strand.
GAGCACGGCATCACGCTGGCCCAGTTTACGACATGGAACAGCAAAGTCGGAACGAACTGCGGTGGACTGTGGGCTGACGCATACGCATGTGTTTCCATCATCGGCCAGGAACCCAAGCCCACTTCCACCACTGCAAAGGTTACCCCTACCAACGGAATCGAAACCCCTTCGCCGCTCCAGAAGGGCGTGGCCAACAGCTGCAATAAATTCCACATGGTAAAGACAACCACGACGTGCAACTCGATCGAGTCGTACTACAATCTGCCGCTCTCCGACTTTTACAAGTGGAATCCAGCTGTAGGTGATGACTGTCGATCGCTTCTGGCTGGTTACTGGGTCTGCGTGAGTGTCATCGGTTGGAAGCCACCCAGTCCTACTCAGCCTGACAAGGGGAATGGCACCCCAACACCTTCGCCTGTCCAGGTCGGTGTGGCCAAGAACTGCAACAAATTCTACCAAGTCAAGACGACGACGACGTGCAGCTCGATCGAGTCTTACTTCAACGTGCCGCTGTCTGACTTCTACAAGTGGAATCCAGCCGTTGGCACCGACTGTCGCTCTCTTCTCGCCGGATATCACGTCTGTATCAGCGTCGATGGCTGGAAGCCGCCAACTCCCACAAAGCCTGATGAGGGTAATGGCATTGCCACACCGTCACCCATCCAAAGCGGCATGACCAAGAGCTGTAACAAGTTCTACGAGGTCAAGACGACAACAACTTGTAGTTCGATTCGAGATTACTTCACCGTTAACCTGGCAGACTTTTACAAGTGGAATCCTGCCGTTGGTTCCAACTGCGGAGCTCTCTGGCCAGGTTATAACGTCTGCATTGGCGTTATTGGGCAAAAGCCTACACCTACACAGCCTCCCACCAAAGATCCGACTCCTTCGCCTATCCAGCCGGGAACTGTCAAGAACTGCAAAAAGTTCCATCTTGTCAAAGACACAACGACCTGTGCATCTATCCAAGACTACTACAAGATTACTATGGCGAACCTCTACAAGTGGAACCCTGCTATTGGTTCCAAGTGTACGAGCCTGTGGGCAAAGTATTATGTTTGTGTCAGTGCCTGAGAGACATGTGCCAATGAGGGTGGATGGTTCGCGGGCTCTTGATCGTCTGAAGCGTTGTCTCGTACGTGAATTTCTTGCGAGTATTGCCTTGTAAATAGTCTTTATGTTTGATATCTTACATCCGGTACATAATCTTTTTATCGAATTTGATGTGCAATCTATCTTCACCCACGCGTTGGCTAGGACTGATCATACCACCATCGCCTATGCAAATTCATTTGCGAGTGATTAGCTCAATATTGTAATTCATGCCTTCCAACCCCCTGCCGTGCGCTGTTATACACCAATTATGAGTAGGCACGTGTAGGCACTTGCAGGAAGTGAGAGGCAGGCCTGAGGCTTGGTGATCATCAGCCTCTCTACCAGTCTGCCCTGCTCAGCCTGGTTCGCATAGTTCATAAAGTTTACATGCCAAACCGGAAGTTTTCTTACCAGCCATGTTTTATCAATTGAAACGTCGTCTTTCTTTGTCATTCTGTCGCCAAAACACCTAGTTTCGCTGATACGTTGTTCAAATGGCAGGGATCATTGGTATCGTTTTCAGCACTATCACCATAATAGAAGTTGTTAGAAAGCTTGACTCAAGCACTGTCAGACTCAAATGCTTCCAAGATAAAGTCCAAAATGTTCCCACGAGTATCCAACAATGTATGGAGCGGCTTGGGGTACTAGCACCGGCGTTCAAAGACTTGGACTCCGAGTTCCGACAGACGCGTGAGATAGTGCAAAACGATAGGGCTGCGAAAAGAAGCCTCGAATACTCTCGAAAAGCAATTGAAACACTGGAGAGCTTGGTAAGAGATATGGCGAATCAGATCAACTCCTCCAACGGGAGCAAGAAGCTTGCGAGTCAATTCATGGTCCACCCCAAGAAAGAAGTGACACAGGAACATCGGGAACAGCTCAATTACTTCGTGACGACTCCGTGTAAGGCATTGAAAAGGCTGCCATATAAAATAACAAAACCATTCATTGACCAATCCTATTCCCGAATTTGACAAGCGTGCATGGTATTCGGCATCTCTCGATTAACATCCCATCGCTGGCGTGTAGTAATCCCATAGATCCCAAGTACTAGCGGATTGATCCATAATCATAGGCAAGTAAGTCATTTACCATTCCTCAGCTCTGTCAGCGGTATAGTAAGCCTTGCGAGATCCCCAATACTCACGTAGCTAACCAAACTGCTTCCAGTCGACGATAGCCAAAGTATAATATGAGAAAGAGAGTCTAACAGTAATGTCACTACGATGAAAATCGCCATGAGTAAATTTGATTATACAGTTGTCCAACAGGTCATGGCGGAATGGTTCGACTAAAACTAAGTAGGGATCCGACATTAGCCTTGGGGAAAAGAATATAAACCCGTCGTGAAAATTGCAAACTGTAGCAAATGGACCTGCTTCACGCATATAGCTTACATGTAATGCTCTATCGTAAAGAGGTCCCCGCGCAATGTTAGCTACAAATCAAGTATTAGTTAGTTCTCGAAAGGGAAAAAGAAAAATGTAGCTGAATCTTGTGCCAATTACTCAAGCACACCTCCTGTCCATCTCAAACACAATACCCATTATGCTAGTCTATACATGTTATACAAGAATCCTTCATCTTACATCTTTCTCTTGATTACTTCAAACTCCTTATCCGAACTCTTCTCGAGCTCCTTCTTCACCCAGCCCCCAATACTTGAAGAAGCCTCTTCGGGACTCTCTAAATGCAGCTGAAAGAATCCTTGTAACAGAGACGGCGTAAATGTGTCATCCGGTATCTCCTTTGCGAATTTCACAGCAAGCTTCCTGATCTGATCCATATCAAGATGCGATGTGCAGCCCAGATCCGGAGAAAACATGCGGATGAACATCTCCTCGGCGGACTTTGGGCTGATGTTGCCGAGGAGAACCTTCATATCAACACGGCCAGGTCGAACCAGCGCACTGTCGAGTTTTTCGGGGTGATTGGTAGTCATTATGATTATACGTCCTTCGACTGAGCCCACTCCATCCAGGACGTTCAACAGTCCAGAAAGGGTACAGTTTGGCGCATTGTTTCCCTCCTGTCCGTTCTTATCGGCATTCGCCCTGTCAACCCACACGGCGTCTATATCCTCAAGCAGCACGACACATCGAGGCGGAATCTCCTGGAACATCTGCTCAAGGTCGGCATCTGTTGCAACGCTGGGGATCTTGACCTCGTACAAATCAAGGCCAAACTCACCTGCGATGGCAACCGACAAGGACGATTTTCCAGTTCCCGGAGGTCCATAGAATAGATAACCGCGTCGATAGGGCATGCTGCGGCTCTGGTATCTCTTTTGCGTCTTTGGGTCGAGATAGTTTCGGATATCGCCTAGAAGATGTTGCTTAATCTCGTTATCAAAGTGGACAGTCTCTAGATGACGGATCGGCTTGCGAGCCTTTGGTTTCCATGCCAGGCCGTAGCGATCTCGAGCGTAGATGATGACAAAGAATTGTGTTTGTCTATCCGAGTACTCGCGGCAGTTTTCGATAAAGGTCTTGATGGGCGCTGCTGACCAGCCGAAGCAGCTCACTGTGAGCTCCTCGCCTCCGATGCCGTCGTAGCTTGGGTCTGATAATGAAGAGCCAAAGTCGTCGATTCTGCGGGTAACGAGGAAAACATGTCCGTCGTATAGGAGCCATCTCATGTCCCAATGAGGCGAGTACAGGATGGAATGCCGCGTCTTTTTGAGTGCTGCTGCGCGATCTCCATCTCGTGAAACATCAGTGCGTCCCGTAAACGACCGATGGTGCCGCTCCCTGTTGTCGAGAACCCACTTGACGACGCTCCTGTTGAGAGGATCGCCTCCGGGAATCGTCACAGATGCTAGAAAAAAGCGTCTCATTGTGCCGTAGACCTGATTCCAGATGCGATGGAGGAATTTCCAGGCTGTGGGCAGCGTCCCAGCAATGGCGATGAGGGATCCGATATGGGTAAAATCAAGCTCGGACCAGCGGGAGCACACGTCTCTCATGACGGAAATTGCAGGAGTAGGTGAGTCGAGAAGATGTTGCCCAGTGGCAGCTCCAACGTGGAACTGGTGAGCCATGATGCGACGTTACCAATGGCTCGGTGTCGAGGTAGTATTATCGCTCAGCTCTGAGGCTCAGGGGGAGTCAGGCTTGAGCAACCATTTGTAGGAGCGACGCCCAGTCAAGAGTGATGAGATAAACGAACGAAACAATTACATCTGTGAAAGAAGCAAGTGAAGCGTATAGAGAGATCAATAGGAGAATTGACGCAGCGTGTAGTCTAAACAAGTGACAAATCTGGGGAAAAGAGTTTTCTGAGTTTATCCCTTTTCGCTGCGCCACGGATCAAGCCACAAGGTTAAGGAATTTGGTGTGGAAGAGCACCAAGCGCTAACAGGGGGTGGGTGTTTTGTCAAGTGGCTGCGTACCCTGGACGTCTGCGTGTCTCAGCTCTCAAGATGCGAACTTTTAAGATAAGAATTAACTTTTTAATCTTTGAATCACGTCAAGTAAAGAGCTATTTGCTTCTTGAGAGAATATACGTCTGCTAAAGTCTATTGATCAATGGGACTTTGGCAGCTTTCCCTTATTTTCCGCATTTTCAAGTACGTGATTACTTCTTCTATCTATATTGTATTCGGAGGTAGTGAACACCAAATGTCATCAATAGCTACACAGTCATCGGGCAACTCAGAATGCATAACAACGTCTGAGAAAAAAATAAAAAAATTTAAATGCACAAGTTGAATAAATGAATATGTCATGCGTCGTTGAAAATATTTCGAGCGGAAGGTGCGTATGTGATAATCGGAGAGCACATCATCATTCTCTGGCATCTCCCTCCTTTAACCTGTCCTGTCGACAGCAAACCCACCACCAGCATTCATCACCACCAAGCATTTCAGCAATCACCATTCTCTACTTGACATTCTTCTCAGCAAGTTTCGCATCCCACACCCTATACAAAAACAGAAAACATGTGCATCTCACGCACGGGCCCCAAAAAGCCCAAGGAACAGACCAACTACCGCGCCCGAGAAGCCAGACCTTTGTCACCAAACACCCACAACACCAGGAGCAGCATCTCATCCTCTCGGCGCTCCAGCGCACGACGCGGAAGTCGTAGTTCTGGACTGCAATCTGCCCTGATTGGGTCGCCTATTGGCGCGGTCGGAGCACCAAATGTTGGACATTCTATACCATTGGGGGCGATAGGCTCGATAGGTGGAGCGGTAGGATAGTGTCGATGAGCATGACACCCTGCCATGCGCTGGGCAGCTGATGCGACGAAGCCTGTGACGGATACGCTCATCGGATATTCTTATGCATTGAACCCGGGCAGGCTCGACTGGAACTCTCGACAAGATGGATACCTGGAAGTGATGGATTGTTGCCGAGATATGAGGCTGGAAGGGAGCAGACCTTTGGTGGTAGCTGTTCGACCCTATGTTGACGTGGACCGGCTCGACACTCTCTGGACTGGTTACTGGATTGTCTTTTACTTTAGAGTTGTCTGATACCTAGATCCGAACACGGTATTTTCTTGTTTCGCATCTCTTTGATTGTCTATCCCTCGCAGGAAGCCACGGAAAAGCCTTCAGCAGACCCTTCGATAAAGTTGTCGACAAAGTTCATATCAAAACCTTCCATCGCCCACAGCTCTGCTGCTAGATTCATGTCTCTGGTTGTTTCGATGCCACTATCTGCACCAAAAGATAGATCCTGAACTTGTGCAACGTCCTGAAATATCTCGCCAACTGATGTACCATTTGTATCCCTTCCATCTATCTGAACTGAACGGGGATCCAGCAAAGGCCTGGCGAGCTCTTTTTCTTGAAGGGGTTGACGCTCCAATCTGATGGCTGGCAGATGGGGAATATGGATGTGCAAAATAGTTCCATCCTCGCTGGGCTTGGCAGAATGTCCTAGATCTCTATCTTTTACCAAGTCGGACTCGAAACTGACTCTGTAACGAACCCCTTCTCCCACATCATCTTCAATAGCCAACAGGTGATGAAGAAGCCTCACCAGTCTCATTGAGATGCCATCGTTATTCTTATCCACGGACTCTTGCGCAATAGACAGCACCTGTTCCAAAAGACCACGGTCACTTAGCCGCTGCTGGGTGTAGAAGTGAAAGCCCCTGTCTTCGCTCTGCTCATGGCGCTCATCACATATCACATGTCCAATTGACAATGCAGCGCACGACATGAATGCAATTAGATCGGTTCCTCGGCAGTAGTATCGCGTCGCCCAGAGTGAACGGATAGAGATAAACCTGTTCAAGACCTCGCGACTCGCCGTTATGGCTATCATCTTGTTGTAGGTACAATCTTGACTCTTATCGGGATGTAGGAAATAGGGAAAGTGCAGCTGTAAGAGAAGGTGGTATTGCATGAGTTGATCGTGAAAGCGGAGGGTTTCGCGGATTCTGTCTTGGAGATTGGCGCAAGCCGAAAGGTTGGGTATGATCCACCATTGAGCAGGCATCGATGAGGAGGCATCCCGTAGTAGCTTGTCGATCTCGTTTGTTAATTTTCGATCAAATAGAGTAGCAGAGCTGCGACTTAATAAACGTCCGCATGCAACAGAGCAGAGCCGTTGCATTCGTCGATTCGCCGCATGAGCGTCGAGGCCGCTGTGACGAGCAAAGGACTCATCAGGCGAACTCTGCGGCAGACCTAGCATCAAACAAAGGTAGCGATCATACATGATGATGCGAAACCATAGTTCCTCAGGTTCAAAGACAGCGCCTCGCAGAGACAGAGGTGTGATCTCTCTGTTAACACCCAGCATCTGCGCAACCATCACCGCGCGACGAGCTGCGAACCATGACCTGCGTAGATTTCCGGCGTAGTTCTCGTATACGCCCTCTAGCATGATGCACTGTATGCCTTCGAGCGAGGAGACGAGCTCGTCGTTGCACGTTACCAGGTCATGAGCGGTCTTGACGAGGCGAGACATGATTTCTTCGCAGCTGATACTGAGTTTGTCAAGATGGTGAGTTGACGACGAGGGCAGAGATTGAAGAAACGCAGCAAGGATAAGCATTTTCCTGGCGAAAAGAACGGGATGGGAGCCTCGGGGTGGTAACTGAAGCATGCTCTCCGTTGATGGTGGTGCAGTGGACAAATCGGGTTCATCTGGGGGTGCGCATGTGGTTGCTCGGATGATTTGCAAGAACTCTACTGGCATGTTTAGGATGATGTTCATGTCTGCTGGATCTGGCCAAGCAGCGAGAAGGCTTTGGGATAGAGCATGGAATCTCCTGGACTCTGAGGTGTCGGTTACGGCAGGCCATAACTCGTCGGATACTGTGGTAGGTTCTAGGCGAGAGACCTATACGCGTTAGCCTTCGTATGACTTTCTTGAACATTTTACTTACTGTCGTTGAATGGTGATTCAGAGCAGTCGATGCTGCTGGAGACTTTGGTCTAGTCTGATGACCTCTACTCCGTTGTTCAGAATCCCCTGGCGAGATGACCCGATCTTCATGACGGCCCTTGAGCAACTGATCTAACAAAGCCTCAACTTGTCCCAGACGATCCACAACGTTCTTGTTACTCCCAGGAGCAGGGGGCTTGTCAGCCGTTTCTTGACCAACGCAGTCCGTACCCCGTCGCCTACACGAGTCACAGATATCCAGCGCATCGGCGGAGAATGTACACTTTGCTTTTCGTCGCTTACATTCCCAGCAACTCGCCGTCCCCTTGCGAAGTTTCCGCCGTTTCGGTGCCGGTGCTGCATCCATCTGTTTGTCCAATGAGATGTGGTCTTCCATGGTCGATATAGCAGTTCAAAGAGCAGTGGTCTCTCGAAAAGAGGGATAAGGGTGAAGATGAGTGATTGAATGATTGTGCTTCGTAAGCACACTTCAACTCGACCGCCGCTTTTTCGGAGCTTTGATGGTAGGGGGTCCCGTTGCCGGGAATAAACACCGGATATAGCTCGACTCCTAATCCCGATCTTGAAATCGGCGGAGATGGTCAAAGGCAAAGATATCCAAGAGGTTTTTTATAAATTGCTTATATCTCTTGTACAATGCCTTTCTCTACAAGGAGCTTTCACTGTTCAAACCCATTACTCTGTCGTTACACAATACTGCCCAAATATCAAATAGCAACCCGCGCAAAGCCCAACATGGTCAAGATCGCAGTCGCTGGCGGAGCTGGAAGTAAGTTCGATTCAGATCATAGGTACTCTCTACTACTGAATGTGTCTCAGACGTTGGTCAGGAGGTGATCGATGCTCTTGTCGCCAGAAACAAACATGAAATCTTGATCCTGTCGAGAAAGGTTCGAATCAATCCCTTGTCCAAACCATCAATCTTCCACGAAGCTAACAACACGCAGGACGCTCCCGAAAAGGAGATTGCCCCAGGCGCGAGATGGTTCAAGACGGCCTACGATGACATGGAAGAGTTGGCAGAGGCCTTGGAAGGCATCCATACTGTTCTGTCGTTCATCACCATCGCCCCGGGAGGGTCGAACAAATCTCAAGAGAACTTGATCGACGCTTCCATTCGCGCGGGCGTCAAGCGTTTTGCACCCAGAGAGTGGGTTGTGTACGTCTTGGCCATCTATGTACCCAACTCGTGACACTTCTGACCATGTAGATCTGACATTGATAACATCCCGTGGTACAAGTACAAGAAAGACACGCGCGAGTACCTAGCCAATATCAACAAGGATAACGAGGTGAGCTTGTCGCTTCCGTCTAAGCGGATGGTCTTCCTGATGGTAATTGCAGGTCATCGAGTACACGCTCTTCCATCTTGGCATGTTCACAAACTACATGACATATCCCTTCAGATCGTCCAAGCACATCACCATGTTTGAAACCCCCATCAACTTCCACGACCGTCGAGCCCTCGTCGTCGACGACGGTGAAGCTGTCGTTACTTTTACCACCGTCCATGACGCAGCCACAGTCATTGCCTTGGCCATCGAGTGGGAAGATAAATGGCCTTTGATTAGTGGCATCAAGGGTGTGGATATTACCTTGAATGAACTTGTCACTCTGGGCGAGAAGATCCGAGGTATAACTCGTAGACTCACTCGGAAGAATACGCGTGTACTGACAGATTCTCAGGTGGACCTTTTACAGTCGCGAAACTGAGCAGCAGCGACCTCCGAGCCGATATTGTCAAGGCTCCATGGCTTCCCATCCCCGATCACCCTTCTATTCCTGTGGAGATTCGCTCCAAGTACGCTGCCGATATGACCAAGGGTCTTCTGCTTGCATTCAAAGATGGCGCCTTTCAGATTTCTGATGAGTGGAATAGACTGCTGCCTGACTACAAGTTTACTGCGCCCGAGGAGTTCCTGAGCAAGGCTTGGGCTGCGATTGATGCTGGGGCGGAGAGCGTCTTCACCGAAGAGTAGGGGATGATGTAGCATAGACTGATGGATTACGCATTGCAAGACTCATACTCATGTACATGCTGATGATCTCTGATCACCCTTGTAACCTCTATCCCGCAGTCATGATCCTGATAATCTGATCTCCCAACGCTCGAGTGTCATGCTCGGCCAGCCTCTCCACTATCCGTTGCTGAATCTCAAGAGTCTTGTCCGCAACAGCTCGCCAATTCAACTGCACATCAGATCTAGAGAATCCATCATTCTTCCACGCAAACTTGCTCACAGGCTTGAGCTTTCCATCGAGCTTCCTGATAATTCCATCGATAATCACAGTATCGATGTCTCCTATACTAGAGTGAAGCACAATTGCACCCACTGGATCTTGCTGCGCCGCGCCAAACATGGACGGCGTCATGGCGTGGATGATGGCCAAGTCGGCCTTTTTGCCTACGGCGATACTCCCTATTTCCTTGTCCATACCTAGTGCTCGCGCACCTTGGATAGTACCCATGTTGTACACCTCCTCGACTTTGTGAAACACGTCATCCGGAAGTTTGCCTCTGTTAAGCTGCCCGTTGCTGTCGGTGCCGCGGGCGAATAGCAGCCCGGTCCGCATCTCGTTCACTATGCTTGAGCTTGTCGCGCTGTGGCAGTCGATTCCGAGAGAGCAAAGCTTGTCGATGCCTGGGAGATGGTCTCTGAAACATACTGAGGGACCAACTGCCATGGATTGTTCGGTGCTGGGGGTGGCTGATACGTGTGCATTCTTTTCGCCAAGTAGCTTTACATCTTGGGCCGTAATACCACCACCATGTGATATGATAAAACCGTCGTCAAGCAGATGATAGCTACTCAGCAATGCTGGTGTGCTGATTTCCGTATTGCGATTGAAGTGAGTGTAGTGCGATGTGATGACCTTTGCACCCAGAGATCGGACCTTGTTGAAAGTGCTCACCACGACGTCTTGGGGCAGAAAGTAATAGTCGAACCCAAATCCCAGCCGGACCACAGAGCCTTCATCCTTGAGAGGACTAGATCTGGCCAGTTCCTCAAAGGTATCCATGACCCATTTTGCCACTGGCTCGTCGTCAAATCGCAGCGCGGGTTCGGCCTCTTTGAGTCGGGTTGTTGGCGTGTAAGCGAAGATGGAGCGGATGCCAGATGATAGTGTCCCCGCAATCGCCTCTTTGCCTAGACATGCTAAGTATAGGATGATAGATGGAAGAGCAGACGTACTGTGTTGTTGACTCCAGTTCATGTGCGCATGATCGAGGGCAGTCGTCGTGCCTGTGAGGTGTCAAGGGAAGAAAGTCATTGTGGGTGATGATACAGTAGCTACCAGCGTCAACGGCCTCCATACAGCCAGCCAAATTTCCCCAGAATACATCGTCAGCTGTGAGGTATTTACCAGCAGCGGTTTCTATCAAATCAGTAAACCGTCTTTATAACCTGGTCCCATCTTGACATACCGATTCCCATATAATGAGAAAAGGAACAATCAGCAAAGAGCCCCTTCAATGGAGCTTGCCACATATGGTGGTGAGTGTCGACGAAGCCCGGAGAAATAAGCTTGTCAGTGCAGTCAATGATATCGGCATCCTCCAGAGGGACGAGGTCCTTGCCAATCCTGGCGATTCGATCATTTTCGATGAGGATGTCGGTTTTGATAGCCGAGACTTTGTCGTCTTGGCCATGGATGAGGACGGTACCTCCCTGCAGAAGAAGATAACCCATGGCAATGACTTGAACTAAGAAACTGAGAGAGAAAGAAAGAAAGAAAGAAAGAAAGAAAGAAGAGAGGGAAATAGAGTAAAGTCATTGCAAGTCATAAACCTTTCACAGGCTTCGGACTTGATTGGCGAGCTCGGACTGTAGTCTGGACTGTAGCCCGGACTATTGAATTTGTCCTTGAAGCCGCGAGCCGACAAGAGTCCTTGACAAGACACCGAGCAACGCCGCCGACCCGCCTGTTTGGAAAGGTTCCAAACCATGATTACATTGTTCATATGCAATAGCTGACTTGATTGGTTGAATGTCACGTCACCAAGCTCTACAAACATCACGCACTCTGAAGAGATGGAAATCTTGGCTGAGACTATTATGTCATGGCCTTTGTTTGTTTGCTTCTCCTAAGCCCCTTTCGGCACACACCTTTGTTTGGACTAAGATGGAGGTGTATCTAGATAGGCCATTGGGATATGACACGAGAAATCTGTCATGACATATGTCAAATGCCAAAAGGTCACGGTGCATTAGCACGTGGAAATCAGTGTCACTTGAGGCTTACCAGGCACTTACACGGTGGGTTACTCATGCCACGCCCTCGGCCCGACCGTTGGCAGTGTAGATCGCATCAGCATGCATGAGATTCGGCCACTGAATGACATATTGTTTACTCATAATTGTCTTGCTTGGATCATTCTGAGCAGCGTCTGTCGACCACACGTTGTGGCGTCAGACTGAAAGCCAGGACGTGCACTTGACCAGATGTAAAATCAGTAGACGGTTTAGTAGTATTCGGAAAATAAAACTTGCTCAATTGCTATATAATCTTCCCCAATGGCCTTTCAAGTGGCTCATGCACTCCTGGCTAGCTAGGCGCGGATACCACGATGAACCTCATACTACAACGTATTCGGATCATTGTGGCTCGAACCCTCAATCCCCGCATGCTTCGCCAAGAACGTATTATATCTCCTGTAAAACTCTCTACTTTGGGAGGTATGAGGCAGTAAAGGAGCAAACCAATGCGGCAGACCAGCATAACAGTGAATCTCAACGTCCACGCCATCATCCCTGAGGACGTCGGCATAGGCAAACGCATCATCGCGCAGGACATCAACGCCACCGCATTGGATCACTAGAGCATGTTAGCTACAAACTCCGGAAGTAGTGCACAAAGACACATACGTGTAGGCGGTAGGCCTTCATGTGACCTGGCCAGCAAAGGCGAGTGTCTGTAGTCGGGTTTGGCGTTGGGCACATATGCATCGTAGACGGTTTCCATGTTTAGAGTATCGAGAACCGCATTGTCTTGATTCTGGATGTAGCTTCCATATTCGTACCTGTCTCTTGGGAAGAACTTGGGATGGCAGGTTGGTGGGAAATGGAGGACTTGGGCAATGATCCCGGTGATGCCGTTCTCTCTACAGTCTAGCACGAGAGAGGCAGCCTGTAGCTCTGTTAGCATGTTGATGATGGACCAAGACTTGCCTGCCTTGACTTACCAACTGAGCTCCAGCACTGCCGCCGCTGATGATGATGTGCTCAGGATCAGCTCCCAGCTTGTCTGCATTGCTCTTACACTACAAGATATTCAGTCAGGCGCATTCATTCGACTCTGTGGACATGCTAACCCATGCAAGTCCGTCGTAACAATCATTGATCGGAATCGGAAAAGGATTCTCAGGCGCCCTAGAAACGTCAGGACAACCATCTCCCGTTATTTCTGATGCAAGACTCACATGCGGTAATCAACGCTGACGACGATGATGCTGGGGTTTGTGGCGGCATAGACATTATCTATACCATCAACCTCATGGCGTCCGAGACACCAGCCACCGCCGTGCATCCGGTACATTAACACAGCATTCTTATCAACATTGACAGACTTGTACACCTTGAGCTCAATCAAAGCGCCGTCACGAGTAGGGATGTCAATCAGCTCCGTGACAACATCCTTGTAGCGATCAGGTCCACCTGGGGGCATCACGGCATCTGGATCGCCAGCGACGGCGCGGGCAGCGGCAAAATCAGGGACATTGTGGAGCGGAGCGTATCCGTCCCGAATCGATTGTTCGACGGCTGCGTATTCGGGCGTCTTCTCGGAGAGATGGCCGTACTTGGGCAGAGGTGTGAATGGGACAGTCGTGTCAAAGTATTCAACGTCGGTCTTCATGTAGCCCATCTTGACTTGTGAGAATTGGTTCTGGTTGAATCTGGTGATGATGTTTGTGGTGTTGAGGGTGTGTGTGGTACTAATCTCGGGAGAAATGGTGGGAGGAGTGGTTAAACTGAAGGCTTGGGATGTCTCTATTCTAGATATTGACGTGTCCATCTCGTACTTTTATATCTGGTTGCTATCCTCTGCATATTTGATCTTGTCTTGCAGTTCCAGAGTCCGCGGGACCGCGGGTGATATCATAGTGAGTATCACTAAAAGCGGCTTGGATGGGGTTGTAGGTCCACTGTTAGGAGAGGACACAGGTTGTTGGATGACAGTGGCACCTGGTGGATGTACACGTTAACAGACTTGGGTGAGTCGAATATATCCTGCGATGAATCATTCTGAGTATTTGAGAAGGTTGGTTTTGCTTGCTGTCGAGTCTGGACTGATCCCGACTATGTATCAACACGAGCCTCACTTGTAGTGATTCTCTGAGAAACTAATCTGTATGTAGCTAGAAAGAAGATAGGCCGCTTAGAAGACTGTACTGTATGTAGATGATCCATCGAATGGATTCCATACTGCGGTCGCGTTTTGTCCCGTGGGCCCGCGGTTGGACGCACATAAGCATTCGCCAGCTGGACAAGTTTACTCCAGGCTTTTTTGTACTCTGGCAAGAAAGTAACACTGCCAATGTTTACAGGTGTGAGCCAAGGCAGTCTTGAACTAGCACCACTCACCCACTCACCCACTCACTCACTCACTCACTTACCTAGCCTTGAATATCCTTCCTGGCGCAGGGATAGGATAGCGCTGACTGGTCATCTCAACCAATGATACCGCCGTTATGGAATGAGTAAGACGGCGTTGCTGCCTATGAAGGATCTCGACTTCGTCTGACCATGTCCAAACTTCCATCCTCATGGTCAGCTTTTTTGCCAAATCACTATGCCCAAGTCTGCGAATACCGCAGATGAGTACCATTTCGTTGACCATGATGAGACTGCGCTGAACTCCGAGACTGTCGCCAAGATCCGCGACTGGCTCAACCCGACACACTACCTTGCTGATTCAGGAGAGTATCGTCGGCATCTCTCATCACAAGCGCCCGGCACCGGGCTGTGGATCTGCGAGACGGACGAGTATCAGAGGTGGCACGACTCTCCAGACCATGGCAGCCTCTGGATCAAGGGCGTGCCCGGCGCTGGCAAGTCTGTCATGGCCGCAAGCCTGATCCAGCACCTGAGAACCGCCGAGAACTGCCCCGTGCTTTTCTTCTTCTTTCGCAACATCGTCGCCGCCAACTTCTCACCCCGTGCTCTCATCCAAGACTGGCTTGCTCAGCTTTTGCCACATTCGCCCAAGCTGCAGTTTGCTCATGACGAGCAGACCCAAGCAATATCTCCAGAGCACGCTGCGAGACTCATCAATCGTCCACGTCAGTCTTGAACAACGCCTTGTGGATGCTGATATCGTCTCCTATCTGAACCACAGATTTGACCTGGTCCCCAATTGCCACCATCACCGTCAGCTGAAACAACAGATCATCGACATGGTGGCACACAGATCAGAGGGTCTGTTTCTCTACGCCAAGCTTACCATGGATCAAGTAGAACGTGCCCTTCGGACCAACGATACCATCGACATCGAAGCCCTCCAAGAATCGCTTCCAGTTGGACTACAGCAGACATACACGAGCATGCTCGCTAAGCAGCGTCAAGAGCCAGGAGTCACGGCCGAGATTCAGGTCCTCGTCCTAGAAGCAGTTACACATGCATCGCGGCACGAAGGAACCATGCTCAAGCCGCTACAGTGCTCCTCCAAGCTGGTGTCAAACCAAACACGGCCAAGACTAGAGAAAATCATGCTGGATATCTTCTCGGTGGCGAGACAATCACCAAAGGAGAGTGTGCCATACTCTACGCTACCAGCGGAGGACATGCAGAGACTATCGTGGCCATGATTCCCTTTTGTGAACCAGAGGTATTGGAACAGTTGCTCTGCGAATCGTGTCGACACAGCCGAACAGATGCTGTTTTGGCAATTCTGGACAAGCCGGGGGTTTCAGCTGACGCAACGTTCCAAGGTGCAACAGCCTTGTACTTTGCCTGCGGTGCAGCGAATCTCAGATGTGTTCAGGCGCTCATCAGCCGAGGCGCAGATGTACAAAAGACATCTCGGTGGATGCCGCGGCGAGTGATGAATGGCGGGTTTCCTGACCGAGCATTGGAAAAGACATCGCCGCTGCATCGTCTCATCCAACTATGGGACGATGAGAACAACGCGGCTCGTCGAGCTATTTTGCGGGTTTTGGTCAAGGCCGGAGCCGATCTCGAGGAGAAGAATTCTGAAAAGAACACGGCTTTGCTGATAGCAGCAAGAGTGCCGAGCAAGAATGTTCAAAACGCGATCTGTACACCAGCTATAAAAGCCCTTATAGACGAGGGAGCTGATGTTGCGGTTGCTGAAGGAAGGACAGGAAATACCGTCCTGCATCTCGTTGTTGAGCAGAGCCGGGATCTGGAAGCTGTCAAGATC
This sequence comes from Fusarium sp. NRRL 66182, assembly GCA_013266265.1. Taxonomy (NCBI): domain Eukaryota; kingdom Fungi; phylum Ascomycota; class Sordariomycetes; order Hypocreales; family Nectriaceae; genus Fusarium; species Fusarium sp. NRRL 66182. Next base: position 46,586 of record JABFAK010000234.1, read on the forward strand.
CTTGTCGAGCAAGGATGTGATCCAAATCAGAAGAACTCTGCAAATGAGACGCCCCTGATAGCGGCCTTGGAGAGCGAGAAACAATCTAGTGTACGGCCTCCCCTCGAGGGTGCAGAGGCCATTGTCAGATTCTTTCTTGACAATGGTGCTGACGTATCTTGCCGAGACAACTACGGCCGAAGCGCCGTCTATCGTGGAATGTCAATGGGGGTTGACATGTTCAGACTCTTGCTTTCAAAATGCAAAAGTTCTGTTGAAAAGGAGCGCTGTTGGTTTTCGCTTTCTTGTGGAAATTCGTGCGACGAATTTGTCGAGTATCTTGCGTTACTCCTGGCTGAAGGCATTGACATTGATACACGAGACAAAAACGGCTACTCTCTTTATCTTCGCTGTTTGTCCACCGAATATAAGCTACGGATACTGGAAGAACACGGAGCAAGAACTGACATGTCTGACAATAAAGGCAACAATGCTCTTCATATCCTCTGCCTTTCCCGTTTGGATTCCTATAGCAAACTCGAGGATTTCGTTGCCAGCGGCGTAGATCCCTTGACCAGGAATGACCATGGTGACACGCTGCTCCATCATGTAGCTGCACGGTACGGTGCGATATCAAACTCGGCCGAGCTTGTGCGTCGGCTTGTCCGCCTGAACATACCGGTCAATGCTGTCAACAGCAAAGGCCACACAGCCTTGCATGTGTATCAGACACGGGCCCCCAAAGGGAACTCTTTGCACGGAACTGGTATTCACTTGGTTGATGTCTTGACCAGCTGCGGAGAGGTCGATTTCCAGGTGCGAGACAGTGATGGTTTGACCGCGTTACACCATGCAGCCATGAGATCAGAAGTCGAGGTAGCCAAGTTGATCAGCGCTGGTGCCGACATAAACTTCCTAACAAGAGACTCCCAGAATGCTCTCCACCTGGCGTGTCACGCTCGTCAGGCAAACATGGTTGGTCAAATTCTTGGAGTTTGTGGGTTTGAAGGCTTGGATCTTCAAGACTCATTTGGGAGGACACCCCTTCACTACGCCTGCAGCTCAGGAGACGCCGAGTCCGTTGACAAGATGTTAGAAAGCGGTACTTGGGCTCCGTTGTTGGTGGACTCGCATGGCTCAACTCCTTTGCATGCTTGCGCAGATGGGACACAAAAGAATATGCCCATGGTCAAGGATCGAAGGTCCTCCGATTACAGCTACCTTGGAAAGCCTTGGTACAAAGCCATATACACTATTCCCAAGGCAACGACTCGGAAGACATCTTTTACGGCGTCTAGGGTCATTGCTACGCTTCTGATAGAGGCTGGTCTTGTTGTTTCTGCTCTAAGCCGTGCCGGATACACCGCGTTGGACGTTGCCCTCTTTACAAACTGCACTGGGATTATTGAAATGTTTGACAAAGACGAGGAACTCTCTATGCTTGCGACGGAGCACTTGGAACAAGACGAAACGACAGCATCAGAAAGTGATGAACAAGATGAAAAGACAGCAGCCGAAAGTGTGAAAGAAATTCGACAGAGCATAAAAACGCACATCTTGCTAACCAGACCGAGATCCCGCTGGGACGATATCTGTGAGGACGAGGCCGCATACAAGGATATCCAGGAGAAGCCTTCCGCCTACTTGGGCCTTCTTACAACTGGTGACGCCGCGAAGCTGATCAACCGAGTCTTTGAGTGTGCACCATTGGCATCTTCAACCTACGAGATGCTCAAACGGCTTATGGAGTCTAGTCTCGTTCAAGACTTTGACCACCTCGGCGTTATCGAGCAAGCGCCCGCATTCGTCAAGTACTACAGCTCTTACGATGCTGTCAAAGAAAGCATGCAAGTGTCGAGAGATGGATCTATCTATCACGACGCGCCTACCATGAGTGCACTTGGACTAGCATGTTCTCAGACAGAATCCAACATGCTTACCTTGAAGCTACTTGTGGACGTGTTGAAGATCGATGTCAATGCCCGCTTCGCGGTTTATGACGGGAACAACCAACAAATTGTCCCTGGCAAGACGGCACTTCATGTCCTTGCATCGGCGGATCACTACTGGCACTTGGAAGGTCTGAAATTCCTGATTTCCCGTGGAGCCCATGTCGATGCTGTTGATGAAGGTGGGAAAACCCCCCTTCACATCACTGCCTTGGGACTCAAAGATCACCATGGTCACACAAATGGCTTCTGGGGGTTGGATGCCGTGAGAATCCTTCTTGACCGAGGAGCTGACCCGAACGCCCTCGACAAGAATAACCTGTCCGCCCTGCATCTTGCATGCTCTGCACCAGACATAGTGAAAGAGCTGCTCAGCCGAGGCGCAGATGCAAACATTGGCGTAAGAAGCCCTTTGTTTACTGCCATTTCAGAGCAGAACATCAGAGCCTTGGGGATTCTTCTCGATCACGGAATAAGTGCCAATACGCTTGACGAGAAACGTCACGGCAGCGAAATCCACTATTCGCTCACAAAACCTCGTCTTGTGTGCCCTCTCCTCTGCGCCGCCTATGCTGAAGATTGGGGTTCACATTCCAAAAACTCTGGGCTGTTGATGCGCACTCTTATCGAGCGTGGAGCAAATCTCCATCTACCGCTGAACGATGAAGAGACGCTGCTGCACTTTTTGTTCGAATATCCAAAGCACGAGGCCGTCAAGCCCCTTCTGGAAGAACCTTGCGTGTCCAGAATCGACTTTAATCGACGTGATCAACGCGGTCGGACTGTCTTGATAGCGGCATGCGATGGGCAGCAAAGTTTGCCTGGTTATCCTCGGACACGATCTGGGAAGAGACGCCTCGCAAGGAAACAACACGAGGAACCGCCACAGGGACCGCCTCTTCGGATGCTAGATCTTGGAGCTGATGCTACGCTGGCTGATGATGAGGGCAAGACGGCACTTGACCATATTCTTGACAATCCTGGACTCCCGGATGAGGTTCTTGGACAATTCATCGACAGGCATCAAGTTGCTCCCACGATGCTACTCAAGGATAAGGAAGGATACTCACCGCTTCACTGCGCCCTCCGCACGCTACGTCCGCTTATTTGCGAACTGCTGCTTTCCAAAGGCGCCGATCTGCTTGAGCCTGATCCGACGGGACGTACAGGGTTGCATTTCATCGCGTCTCAATGCCTCAAGGGTCGTCGAGAACTTGATGTTCCAGGGATGCTAGATGTTGATCTCGACCAAGATTACTTTGACCAATGTATCGCCTTGTGGAAAAGGTATCTTGCGCAAGGGGGTTCCATCAATGCGGTGGACAATGGCGGTAACACGCCTCTGCACACATATTTATCGTCTGCGGACTCGAACGCCTTCACCTCTGAGACAAGTACCTGCCATATCGACCATTACCATGACTTGTTTCCGGACGATAGCGGTGTTGATCTTTTCGCCGTGAACAACGCGGGGCAAACAGCATTACACATGATTGCTGGACGAGAGCATACGTATCACACCAAGGAGGATCACGATAAAGCCCTGTTTGTGATGATGCTTAACAAGGGACTGGATCCGTTGAGAGAGGATACCGAGGGGAGGAGTGCGTTGGACGTAGCTAGTGCCTGTGAGAAGGAGGATATTGTTGGGTTGTTGGGGAGGAAATAGTGGTGTTACTACCGAGGTTTGATCGTCTTGCTGTCTCACCTGCGGTTACAGTCGACGTTGCTGCGTTGCATCAAGCCTGGAACCGTTGCATGATGCGAGGCAAGACATGCAGACGCTGTACATGGTGAGCTTGATCGACCATGTCCGCGGGGACTTGAGCTTCTCCTACGAAGCTACCTCGATGCGTCACCACTCAAGATCGACGTCCAACCCCCTCCCAATCCGGGCCTATCTCCTCGATACCCCGGATAGTTAATACCCGCCCATCCAAACATGTAACCAATGAAATCAGGCCACCATGACTCTCATCTCATATAATTGCCAAAAGCAGCTGGAGGGACGGATAACAATCATCCGGCGTCTCAAGGGCATTTGGTCTCAAGACGTCGGATAGACAACCAATGAGACTTGGACGCAGTAAAGCTATCCGGATGCGACAAGGCGCCACGGCCGAACATTTTCGGGTTTCCAAGTCTATCACCACCGCTTCACATGCAGTCCCGGATATCACGTAGTGTTGATCAAGGTGCGGGGTGTTGGTTGGATCATGTCAATGTCTATCAGTATAAGAACCGACTGAAACATGAGCGCTTGAGCTCAGCATGTTTCGTATTGCCAATCTTTCAAGTCGATTCCTCATACGCACCATGGCTACCAACCGAGTAAAGTCACAGCCTCTCAATCTCAGGGAGAACTATGTCCAGATCATCAATGGCAAGAGTGTCTCGACGGCAAAGACTCGTCGTGGTATAAATCCTGCTACTCTGCAGGAAAAGCCCGACGTTCCTGTCGCCACGCAAGAGAACCTCCACCAAGCTGTTGAAGCGGCCAGAGAGGCTTTCAAATCCTGGTCCAAGGTGTCGTGGGATGAGAGGAAGAATAAGTTGTTTGCGTGGGCGGATGCGATTGAGGCGCAGAAGAAGGACTTTGCGGATTTACTCGTCTCTGAGCAGGGAAAGCCTGTACGATCTTGACTGGCCTAAACCTGTTTTCGAACATGTACTGATGACTGCAGACCGAACAAGCTTCTGGCGAAGTAGACGCTGCTGTCGCTTGGATCAAAGGCCAGATCAGCATCGACCTCCCCGAAGAAGTCATCGAAGACAGCGAGAGCAGAAAGGTCGTCACACGATACACTCCTCTCGGCGTGGCCGCTGCCATTGTTCCCTGGAACTTTCCCCTCATGCTTGCGGCCGCAAAGATTGCTCCCGCCTTGGTGACAGGAAACGTCATCATCGTGAAGCCTTCGTACGACACCTCAGCTCGATGGTTCTTTTGTTAGGGTGTGCTGATGCTAGATAGGCCTTTCACTCCTTATTGCGGACTCAAGCTGGTTGAACTCGCGCAACAGTTCTTCCCCCCTGGTGTGGTGCAGTCGCTCAGCGGCGATGATCATCTAGGGCCGTGGATTACGAGCCACCCCGGCATTGACAAGATTAGTTTTACCGGATCGACGCATACTGGAAAGTTGGTTATGCAGAGTGCTAGTAAGACGCTCAAGCGTGTTACGCTGGAGCTGTGAGTGTCCTCTGCTGTGTGTGCTCTCGTCAGCTAATGTTCTTGCAGTGGTGGAAATGACGCAGCTGTAGTGTTCCCTGACGTCGATGTGGACAAGGTAGCCGGAAAGGTATGGTTCTCGCAAGTTAGATGGTATTGTTCATGCTAACGATCGTAGCTTGCTGGACTCGCATTCCTCAACTCGGGCCAGATCTGTCTCAACGTCAAACGAATCTACGTCCACGAATCCATCTACGCAAAGTTCCGCGACGCCGTTGTCCAGCATGTTAAAAACTACAGCATAGGTGACGGCTCCAAAGAGGGAACGAGCCATGGCCCGGTGCAGAACGAGATGCAGTACAACCGCGTCAAGACGTTCTTTGAGGATATCGAGAAGCAAGGTTGGAAGGTTGCTACGGGTGGACAGATTGATCCTGCGCCCAAGAATGGATATTACATCACGCCTACTGTGATTGACAACCCTCCTGAGGACTCTAGGATTGTTGTTGAGGAGCCGTTCGGTACGTCTTTATTTATACGGACAAGAACAAATGCTGACACGTGTGGCAGGTCCCATTCTCCCTCTGCTCTCATGGAAGGATGAGCAAGACGTCATTGAGCGTGCCAACGACACACGCCTTGGCCTTGGTGCTTCAGTGTGGTCTGGCAATTTAGAGACTGCTGAACGCGTTGCCAAGTGCCTCGATGCAGGAAGTGTTTGGGTCAACAGCCACTTTGAGATTACACCTACAGCGCCGTTTGGAGGTCATAAGGAATCTGGAATCGGGGCTGAATGGGGTGTTAATGGTCTAAAGGGGTTCTGTAACGTGCAGAGTCTTTTCCTTAGCAAAAATGTCGCCTAGGGAGAGGGGAGTATTGAGGATTAAAAGGACTATAGTTGTCAAGGAGAATCTAAAGCCTTTGCCTGTTCTGGCAATTTGATCATGTTTCTGCGTGGAGTCTGCGTGATATGTAAGAGGGAGCATATTGAGAGCTGAAATAATTGGTGATGCTTCGAGAAGGGGTTTTGTTGAAGTTTGATAGATCCTACAACATGGATTTTATCAACTTGCTTCATATTGAATACATTCGTCCGAGGAAACCCCCAATGAAACTTGATTCGGCCGTATGTATACTGGCTACCCTGTCTATCAGATTTAAACCTCATGTCAATAGGGCGTTTAGAGAGTTGAGTAGATTGAGCTATAATTAGACGTTGACAGATACTCGGGTAGCACGGCATTTATGGTTCATAATCCTGGTTGGTTTACCTTTACTGGAGCAGAAATCAAACCAGTAGAATGGCTATCTTGGTGAAGAGGTGTAGGATAAATTTAGAATGTGTTTGCGGTATATTGATATACACTCGAGGGCGTACGTAATGTGTTGATGAAGTGCATGGCGGCAATGGCATAAGCGTTCGTCAAGTCACTATCTCTCATTTGGAATAGCATGGTTTTATCATACAGTTAATCCTTTTCCATATTGTCCGTCTCCCAGTGTCAAGATATGCCCCTCGTGAAGACGCTGTTTAGGTGAAAGATTGACTCAGGCAGCTTTATACTAAACCGATAGTTGACTTTTAAAAGGTAATTGACAATCACTACTTAGTCACCGACAGAGTTTCCTAAATCAGAGATTTCTATATGGCTTTGAGACTATAGTGCAGTTTTTACGTATCTTGACTTTTGCAAGCAACACTTGAACGCGTGTCCCTCCATGATCTGATTGGAAAACTTCAAGGCAGCAGCTTCACCTGCTGAGGATCTTTTCCCGTCCTCCCCTTCTCACTGGCTTGTTCCGCAAAGAGGAATGTCAGGTTGATCTTGGTAAGCATTCAAGTACAAAGAACCCGCAGGGCGGAAGACAGGGCTTTGGATGGATGGGAGGACGGAAGCTAGTGCAGTTGTAGCTATATCCCGAAATCTTAAGCCTAGCAGGACTAGATGATCGACAGTAGACTGATATTCAACGTGTTCTAGACGGCGGCTTAAATTGAAGATCCCTTAGCAAGACTCTCATGACTCCCCCCCTGCATAACTCCTCGCCAAGACCTTCCATCGGACATGGTGACTTATTTTATGAGCCATATTAACTTTACATAAGCTTGCAATGAGTCGCCGCCTGACACATCTACTGATCAATATGCCCCCAGCCTTGAAGCAAGAAGTGTTTATCTTGACAGCTGTGATTGTTGAATGGTTGGAGTTGTTTGATCTTGCGGGAGGAGAAGCAAGTAAGTTCCTATATATATATGGAAAACCAGGTCGAGCATCAAGGAAGCTTCTAATAAAGCAAACTAGCAACTATATTAGTCTATATCTATTTTTAGCTGTATTAGTGCTAAATTATAAAATAAATAGGATTTTGTTATATTATTTTTAATAAACGTACTTGTCATTCAAAAGAGATTAAGCTTATCGTGAAGACGTAGACGGATACTCTCCTGATTCCAAGTAGATGATATCAAAAACTGCAGATACTACAGCAATAGAAGACTCATGCCCGGTTCAAGAGCTTCATAACCCAAAAGCTGTTCAAGTTGTCCATCCATCTGCAACAAACTGCCTCCCCTCCTCAAACTACAGCTCGGGTTTCTGGCCGTATACAATCCTCTGTTTGAAATACGGATGATGCTGGCCTGACCTGACCTCACGCCGCAGCTGCGCACAAAAGACCCTGACTTGATCTTCGGTCCAGCCCAGTAGTTCACAGGCTAGGAACAAAAGATACCCCTCGTAGTCTCGCTCCAAGGCTGCTTGCATATAGTGGCCTACCTGCTTGAGTCTCTGCTCTGCGTGCCAGCCTCCGACTGGCGCCTAGTGAAGAACCGTCAGCCACCGGTTTACTATCGTGAGTGGGCCGAGTTACCTTGAGGTCTTCAACATGGATGTTGACAAAGCCTGCTTCTTCCATGGACCTTCTCTGCGTGTCTTCCTGGATGATTGAAAAGCTTCGTCCCGCTCTTCTACCACCTTCCTCAAAGACCTCGCCCCAGCGTTTCATAGCGGTCCCGTCTGGGATGGAATCGTCGTCGCTCTCCATCGTCGAGCAGACCTCGTAGCTCTCAACCCAGCCGCCGGGTGCGCAAGAGGTGTAAGCTTCTTTGAACGTGGCAGTCCAGTCCGTGATGCTGCCCAGCATAAAACGCATGTGGATAAAGTCAAACGAGTCGGGACGAAAGGTCCAAGAGTCGTTGCAATCCTCGATTTCGCTGGTAGTTGTTGGTGGGTGGGTGGGTGGATGGGGAGTACGTATGGGTTGAGAAACTTACAGGCGCAGGTTCGAGGGCACCCAGCTGGGTTGGATGGGACTGATTTCAGTGCCGACTACCTCGACGCTAGGGTGCTCATCGGCAAAGTCGCTACACACCTGTGAGACTTTACTCGTTTTATAGTCGATGAGTGACTTACATGGCCCAGATACCTATGGTCATCAAGTCAGTCTGCAGATCGATTATACCAGCATCTGGGCCAAGCTTACCAGTTCCCGTTCCAATGTCAAGTACTCTCTGTTATGTTTATCAGCTATAACGATATAGAGCATCATTGAGCCGGGCTGTTGCTGACCTGGATATCAGGCTTCAGAGGCGCCAGATGAAGCTTATCCTCGAGTAAGAGAAGAGTAAAGTGATGGCTGCACCTTAGTAATGTCCCGGGCTTCCAGCGAGACGTCTACTCACGCAATATCAAGCGAGTCACTTGCCTGCTCATCATTCGAAGCCCTGGGCTGTGTCAGCTCGAACTCATGCAAAGTACGGATATCAATGCATGCAGTACCAGTAACTGGCAGTGCCCCTCTCGGAATGATAGGTCCTCCCGTGCATGGTGCGGTAAGCGAAAATGCTTGAGCTAAGCGAATATGTCGAATCTGCCAGGTTCGATCCCAGAGCCGAGTCTAGGTCTGAGTCACTGTGGCCGTCTTCGTCTGTGTCGATGGCTTCATCGTCATCATCTTGATCCTGATTCTGCTTGGGCCAATCAGCAAACAAGTGTAGCAGTGAGGCAGAACAAGTAGGAGACCTCTTGGGCTTGCTGAAGATTCTGCAGAACCTCCCACGCTGGCGTGGGAGCAGGTGGAAGCGCCAATGCTGGTGTTTGCGAGGTCGGTTCGCTCGTCATGATGTTTGCGTCGTAATCTCGGGTATGACAAGTACGACGCTCGAGGTGAAAAAGAGGGGGTCTTATATCTTGGCCATTTCTCTACCATTACGACACCCATCTCTCTCTTATTCCCCCTAGCTGGGCGCGGAACGTTCGGTCGTAACGCCAATATTGGCCGACTAGACGCATATGGATAAGTGCTACGACGTGGCGCTCCTGGTTAGACCTATTCAAGGTGTTTTCACAAACGTTCCCAGCCGCTCGGACTGATGATCGTCAGCTTGGGGGGCTGAAAATTCCCAATTATTATGCGGAGCCATCAACCGGGTGCATTCCGCGCCCAGCCTTGCATGAAGTGCGGCTGTGGACTATGGGGTGATTGCGTATAGCTACGATGAAGCGAACCAATAGCGCTGTATTGGCAGACGTTCACAGGACGTAGCATGTGTGACGGAACGAGTGAGACAAGAGAAGAGAAAGGCTGTGCTTTGCTGCAGGGGTTCTATCAACGTAGCAGCGTAGCTCTCTTATACCCAAGGGCTCGGGACGTCGTATAGTCTGTGCACCGGCATTGTTGAATGCCGGCGCTTCCTCACCTCTTACCGTAGCATCCGGTCGATCAGAATGATTACAACAGTTTGACCAAGGGTCACATAAGCAGGGTGAGCGTAGGAAACGGAAGAGATGTTGAGGTATCTACGAACAGAGGAAACCCTGTAGCAATGCTTCAACAAGCACCTAGTCTAAAGATTACTGCTCATAATTGCCATTATTAGCAATCAGATTAGGAGCACCGCGGAGGTTTCCTGTAATCTTGTTCGGGGTGGCCAGCTCTTTCAGCCACTTCGTAATAGCCGCAACGCCCTCGACCTCGTCGACTGACATCGCATACAGAACAAGGCCGGCAACATGAGGACAAGCCATTGATGTCCCTTCTTCTTCAATACTTGCCGTGTTGGACTTGATGCCGGCTGAGAGGACAGCGGTTCCGGGAGCAAGTATATCAACCGTCTTGCCCCAGTTGGAATAATCAGCAACCGCCCAGTTGGCGTCGATGGCTCCGACGGTGATGGCGCTCGCAGCAGAGGCCGGTGAGCTCTTTGCTGCGTCTTCGTTCTCGTTCCCGGAAGCTACCACAGTGACAACGCCCTTCTTAGAGGCATCGTCAACGGCTTTGTTGACGGCTGGGGACTTTTCTCCTCCCACCGACATGTTTATAACCGCTCTCCACGTCCGGTCGTTCTTGATGATATCGTTGACTGCCCAGTTGAACCCGGCCAGCACAATCGAGGTGTCAGATTCTCCACCCTTAAAGGCCTTGATGGCCATAATCTTGGCCTTTTTCGCAACACCGTACGTCTTCCCAGCGATAGTTCCAGCCACGTGAGTTCCGTGTCCATCAGTATCCGCGTTGTCGCCTTTCCAGTTTGTCCAAGCAGCTTTGCCGCGTTTTTCGAATTCAGAGTGAGAGATCCTGACACCTGTATCGATCACATAGGCGTATGTGTCAGTTCCGGCGTAGTTGTCGTAGATGTACTCTTTGACGCCCTTCTTTCTGTGGGAGATGGTGCCGAGACCCCACGTCGACTTCTTTTGGATGATTTCGTCTCTCTTCTCAAGACTGCGCTCCTGGGGAACGTGCGAGATCTTCCAGACGCGATTGGGTTCTATAGCTGCGACCAGTAGAATCGTTAGCTTATATGCAAAACTGGTCAGCAGGATAAGTAAAGATCACAATAGTATCAAGCTGCAGGAAAAAGGCCGAAACAATATCGAACAGCTTTTATGCTTACCTCGGGACTTTGCTTGATCTCCTTGAGAGTCGCAGGGTCAAAGGACCCAGCATATCCTCGAAAGCCAGACTTGCCATCATAGGTTTTCTCGACGCCCTTTTCGGCATCACGCTTCGTCAGACTTCGTCTGTGCACATCCTTGACCCAGCTGATATGACTCTTGGCTTTGCTGGCATCAACCTCGGGCTTGAGAGTGATGATAAAACTGCCCGGGATAATCGCTCCAGGCTTGGCAACAGTAGTGACAGGTGCTGGAACAGCAAGTCCGCATCCCAAAAAGACTGTCACCGTGAGGGCGATGTTCTTCAGGCTGACCATGATGGAAAGGAGAGGATGATTGTGAGATTCTGCTGGTGAGAGTCATCAGAGATGAACCCCGGGTTATATAGAGTAAAACCCAGGAAAAAGGCCTACGGAATGGATACCGTATGCTACATAGTCTATCATCATTAGCACTTTTTCGCAAAATATGCGAGCTAGAATATTGTTGCGCCATGAAACGATTGTGATCTGCATTTGGCTTTAGATTGCTCCCCACCTGTGCCTGGCCGCCTAAAGGGATAGAAAATGATGTGAATTGGAACAAGAGGGCAAAATTGCAAGTTCTGGTAAAGACTGGAAAAGACGCTTGAGTCGAGTCGTGGCTAGTCCAGATGTATCTAGATGCGGTGTAGACAAGGTTAAATTCCACCATAATGGGCGACTATTGCTTTTTTGGAACGAGAGTTGGTAGACGCATCCTCCGGGTCTGATCTAGCCAGAGTATAGTTTTAAACTGGGAAAACAGGTGGCCAAGTACGTGGGAAACTAGACAAGCGGTTTTAATATACTCGGTACCATATTCGGGCTTGGGGCAGAGTAAAGACGATGAGTCAAGAATAGATGTCTTGGTACACGATTACAACATGTACTTTTCTGCAACGTCACTCACTAATCAAGTCTGTAAAAGCATTATTTGATTATCTATACAGTCTGGGGTCTTTTCAACTTCCCATGCCACTTGTGTTCTGGGCTCCTGGGTAGACTGGATTGAGGCTATAGACTTGCACGGCTTCAATAGCGTTTGTTCCCGGGAATGGAACCATGGCAGCATTCCAGACACGCCCGGCTCCTGAGCTAGCTGCAAACCGAAAATCGACGAGCTAACCGGTAGCAGCACTACACGGCAGCTTTGGAGCATCAGGTCTTGGCTGTTCAAGTTATGCGAGGGCTGTAAGTATAGAGTGTAAAACGCGGGGCCGAGACCATACTGATATGGGTAACCTCATACCCAAACGGCTTGCTATTCCAGCCTAGTCAAGTGGAGAAAGAAGGTGAGAGATATCGATATCTCCTATGAGATTGGCAGCAGGTGTAGAATGTGGGAATGCAGTATTGATGTAGTTTGGTTCCCTGGGATTGCAGCACTGAGCACCATCTATTTATTGTGCACCGTATATGTCTATGGGGTGCTGTGGATTCTGACATGACATGTCGTTTTCAGATACTCATAATCCATATAGTTTGCGAACAAACTCCGTTGTATTTGTACAGAGAGGCGGGCATATGAGACTTGAACAAACTATTCAAGCCTGAGGCATCAAGCTGGTTCCAAGTCTCACTCACCGTCTCGAATGCCTGCCTGCTTGATGCTTTTCCTCTTGAACCTCTTGGTGCCTAGATATGGTTTATCCGTTACTCAAAGAGCCTTGCAAAGGAAACAAGGCAAAATAAACTGCAATTAGCTCATACTGTATATGGGGATTCTTGTCAGACGAGGAACTGCCCTTGTCCGTCATGGCACCTCAGATTGCAAGCTGGGAGCAACTACTTTGGGTGTCTGAGGAGGTTGACGAAGACACGGGCAATTTCAAATACACCATGCTCGCGGCGGTGGAAAACGACGAGATCTATTACAGCCAGATCAGTCAACGGAAAGCAGACATCTCATTCCAGGACATGACAAACTCGCTCACACAGATTGCTGACCAGGAGATATACCCCCAGTGGCCACAAGAAACTGCTCTCACAAAGGCTCCCGACGAGCTTTCACTCAGCATCTTCGTCAAGCGGCCCAGGCTAGCCCTGTACGACATATTCTTTGAGCACAAGGTTGTGCATCTGCTGGCCAAGAATTTGGTGGAAGAGGCCGAGGCAATGGAGGTGGTCGCCCAGCACCCTCATCCAAATATCGTCGGCTATCATGGCTGCCGAGTACGACGCGGCTATATCACTGGAATGGTGCTGGACCGCCATCCTGTTACCTTGCACGACTATCTTGCCAGCGGGCAAGCCATGGCAGACAAGCAGGTCTTTATGGCATCGCTGCAATCGGCTATTGATCATCTACACCATCTTGGTTGGGCCCACAACGACCTCAATCCTACAAACATTCTGGTGGCAGAAGATGAAAGACCCATACTGATTGACTTTGGCTCGGCTCGCAAGGTTGGTGACAAGCTATCGGTTAGTCGTGGGACGAAAGGGTGGATTGACGGCGAGATGAAGGATTACACAACATCAACCACGCAGCATGACACTTCGGCTCTCGCAAAGATTAGTAGATGGCTCGAAAATCCGACATTTGAAACTTGAATCATTCTAGATTCCCTCATTCTGAAGAAGGGTGTTGGAGTGCAAAGACCGCCATAGCGGCTAGACTAGACAGCAAGCAATTCGAATTAGCAATCTTACTTCTATCCTCCATGTTCCCAAGATAGCACAAGCATCAATCGAAGACGAATTCTATAATTATACGAGCCTGGTTATCAATAGTGACACTGTGTGGCACAAGATGGCAGGAAACCCGGTCCGGTGCCTTTCAAGACAAATCCAGCTTGTACCAGCCGCCCAAACATACTACCTAGTCCATGATTCCTCCCTGAAGGAGAGCTTCACTCAAGTCTTGCACAGTTTTGATGAGCTTTGAGTCTTGAAAGACCCCGTGAGTGTGCTTTTTAGGAGCATATATGTCATTGCCCTTGCAAGAAATGATTCCATCCTCTTCAACCTCAAAGTGCCAGCCTGTCGTAATCTGTGCAGGACCAAGCCCGGAAACATCCTCCATGTTCATCATGAGGGTGCTTTCAGGTCCGACTTGGAACTCAATATTGACCTGACTAGTTGAGCCATCCAGGACCTGCAGCGCAAGAACTTTCAGGCGCTGCGGCTATCACCCCTGTCGACAGCCCAGGCTCTATGAGCTACACGGTTGTCTGCAGCGGATGTCCCGGGCCACTTTCTGATATTATTGTCTCCTTCAGGGAACAATGCGCTCTACTCGACGGCAACATGATAGAGTTGGCCAAGGCCATTCATGGGGACCTGGTGCCAGAGTCGACTTGCAAGGGTATCATCGAGGGGTCTGATCCGCCGCTCTCCATCTACTCCATGCCCTATCTACGAGGCTCATCCTACATTGAGGCTCTCTCGTTCAACGTCAACTTGGACCCCGATGAAGAAGCTAAACATATTACTTTTGTTAAAAGCCTGGCTCGGTAAGTTCCAGTACAGCTTTAGGCTTATAGAGGCCATCCGCTTACGGCCTCCAGGCACTTTGCACGCAGCTGGCTCGGTTCGCAACAGATTGACCACCAAACTCAACAAGATCTGGAAGAGCAGCAGATCCAGAAGAGGCTCTACCTACTTATGCAAGAATCCTCGCTGTCTATCCTATTCAAGTCAATGATATCTGAGCTGATTGAGCTGCTCCCATCACTGTTCAGTCAAGACTACCCAAAGGTCCTGACACACAACGATTTCTCCGTAACAAACATCTTGGTTGAACCTGAAACCTTGGAAATTACAGGCATAGTCGATTGGTCTCTTGCTTCCATCATGCCGTTTGGTCTGGACTTGGACATGCTCTTCCTAGCTATGGGGTTTTCGACTCGTGAGGGTTGGCATTACTACACATGCCAGCCACTTCTGCATGATACGTTTTGGGACGAGTTTTTTAGTCTCATTGGCAGCCAAAGAGACGAGCCTCAGCGTAAGATGAGAATTCTGGCTGAATGCGCAAGCAAGGTTGGCGCAATTCTTCGATTGGCATTTCGGCGGAAGGCTGATGGGTCACCTTCTGAAGAGATGTTGCTCTCGGAAAGTCGGATCAAGCAGCTAAAGGCGTGGTTGGAAACATAAAAAGAAGCTGTAGACCTAGACGTGACAAGTCATGACTGTAACAAGCGTACAGTTTTGGCGACTGAATCAAAGAAAGGTACAGCAATATATTGCCCCATTTCTTAAAACTCTACACACACTTTTACATCTCCCAATGCATGACTAAGCGTCTTACACGACCATTAGGCAGATGCCGTGTGACGTTCACATCCGCTTGATCACCCACTCACTATACCAAGGCGCAGAACAAGTAAGCCGCAGCAGCAACCTCGAATCCCATCTCTCTCTCCTTCTCGTCAACATTAAGCGCATAACTACTGCCGGCACCCATCATGAAACCGGTAAACGATGAGAAAACCACACCGTCTGACTCGTTTGGGGCCATCCACATGATAGAACCCAAAGAACCGCACACGCACACCGCAGTCCTGCTCCATGGAAGGGGAAGCTACGGCGACGAGTTTGCCCAAGAGCTTTTCGAAGAAACGAAGCTATCAGACCAACTGAGCCTTGCTGAGAAGCTGCCAAGCTGGCGATGGGTCTTTCCATCGTCCCGCGGGCTTTGGAGCACAGCGTTTCAGGAGGAGATGCCCGCGTGGTTCGAAGCGCATTCCTTGACCGATACCACTACCAGACAGGATCTGCAGATTCCAGGCATCAAGGAGTCTGTAGAGTATGTGAACGATATCCTGCACACAGAGATAGAGAAGCTGCATGGATCGGCTGAAAAGGTGGTTTTGGGTGGCATCAGCCAAGGAGCGGCGGTTGGAATGTGCACTCTTCTTGCTCGAGGCCATTCCCAAAAGCGACTGGGGGCTTTCTTTGGTGCAAGCACATGGCTTCCTTTTGCACCCAACATTGGGAGATTCCTGTCTCAGAGCGAAGGCGTCAGTCAAGAGACTGAAGGATCCGAGTCGGAGGGAGACGCATTTTTGAGCGACATGTTGACCAAGACAAGATCTGCCCTTGCTCAATCAAAAGGACGAGCGTCACTCCTGTCCACCCCGGTCTTCTTGGGTCATGGGGTTGACGATGCCTACGTCGATGTTGAGCTAGGAAGACAGGCTCGAGACACTCTCAGTCAGATTGGGTTTTTGGTTGAGTGGAAAGAGTATTCTGGGGCAGAATTAGAAGGTCATTGGATAAAAGCTCCAGATGAAATGGATGATGTATTCCATTTCCTCAAAACCCATGTAACTACATAATGAAGACGGCCGCAACGTTTCTGCCGCCATACGGGAGATGTAGATTTCATCATATGCTGCTCCCGTTTTCCCATTAACCGCGTGTCCATACCCTCCATAGATACGCCATATACACGGCAGCTTCAATCACGAACACAGGCAAAGCATCCCTGCTCATAGTACGTCGGTCTGTCTGGAACGCCCTCACCAAAAGGAATGTCCTTTTCATAACCGCCGAACAAGAAGCAGACCTTGAACGTTGGGGCGCCTGGCCCAGGAACAAAGTCCTCCGCATAAAACGAAACACATCCCTCTGTGTCGCCACAGTTTTTAGCACAGCCGGTAATTCCATCCGTGCGCACGTTGGAAGAGATGTAAAGAGGTGAGCTGTCAGACGTCCCTCGTGTGACTTCTTTTCCGCAGACCTTGTTCGGCGGTGGAGGGTTGATTTGCGTCCATCTTGGGCACGGCGCGGATGGCATGGAGGTGGTGGTTGTCGGCGCTTCAGACGTTGAAGTAGCAGCGGTTTCAGTCCAAGTAGTAAGGATTTCTGCTGAGGAGGTTGTGAATTCAGTTGAATACGTCGTCAGTTCAGTTGACTTTGGTTTGCATGCGCCAGCGTTGACGTTCAATGGAGCAAGCACAAGGCAAGACCATGCGATATTCTCAAACGCAACCATCTTGAGCTGAAGATTGGTTAAGTGAAGTCTGAAGAATTAGAATATGAAAAGGACGAGAGTAGGATTACAGCCTCAGAGGAACTTGATTCATCTTTAAGTAACCGCAGATCGGTAATCTCGTTTTGCGGGCTGTTGGTCCTGAGTTAGGCTTCTTAAGGTGTAGTGAAGAGAAACTATTGATTTTGATACCATGAATGGTAAGACAGCCGCGCGCTATTGATAGACTATGAATGCCGCACATCATACTTATCGATCACAACGAATAGCTACTATCCTTATACAGTAGAACATGCATCAAAAGATGGGCTGTTGCTGCTACTCACAGAGCAATAGCCAACGGTTCTGTCAAGGCCCGAAGGCCAAAGTCTATCATAACCAACTAGTTACTAGGATAATCCTTTTATCTCTAAATACGTGCGTACAATAAAAACTAATCTCATTTATTCTTTGATTCAAGTTGGTTTATACACACATGCCCACAAGCGGCATTATCTTGCTGAAAGGAAGACAAGCACAGCACCAAACTAAAATCACTTCCTCATCAATAAGAAATCAATCCTCAAGTCTTGGCAAGTTATCCTAATCATCAAGTTATCTAGATGACGATCTTTTGACCATCTTCAGCTATCTGTCTACTATTGCTGGGTGGAATTTCGGTCTTCCTTACCCACGAATTGTTGCTCTTCTTTCCGTATGATGATGAAAGCGTGCTTGGCAACCTGTAATGGGTGAAGATGGATAATTCAACATCTTTTCCACCATACAAGCTTCGTGCTGCTACAGCCAAGCTGCTGATGAAGCAATGCTAACATGGCCTGAGATCAAAGTGGCACTGATCGCTGGAACTTTTGTCTTGCGATGAAGATCAATTCTAAACATGATCGCGGGGAACCTCAGGGCCCAGGAGAATGCAAGCATGTTTTATTGGGACGCTACGCCGCGTGTAGACATTGAGCAACCATATCTCTGTCATCCGTTTACTATGCGCGATGCTTCATTGCTCAAACCTACTGTGAAACAGGCAGTATTACTTGCTATTTTCGTTTAACCAGTCTCACTAACAAGTTTCCTGGTTCATTTGGATAACGTAAGAAGCTGCTAGCAATGCCATGCCCGATTAGCTACTCTATTTCGTGCTCCGTGTTGAGAATCGGTCATAGATATACCGATCACCGAGCCAAGTCTAGCTAGAACCCCTTGCAGAAAGACTGATGCAAATGCAACTCTATAAACAGGCTGATTAGAGGGCAATAATAGCCTATAGTTGTGCTTGGCTGCGTCAAGCTATAAGACGCTGCGTTACATTCCTAGCTGTGATCCGAACCAACACCAGACAAAGCCCTCAGTTGATTTTCCACAGCTTCATCATGCAGCTGCACACGCGCTGGAAGCGTCTCAGCGCAGCTGCGCTGTTGCTCTCAGCACAACCAGGTCTAGCACAGCAAGGACCATGGGAGGTTCGTGATACCGACACCGGCGACGAGACAGTCCAGTGGGATCACTACAGCATGATGATCAACGGCGAGCGAATCTTGTCGTTTGGTGGAGAGTTTCACCCCTTTCGAATTCCTGTTCCCGAAATGTGGTGGGACATCATGCAGAAGATGAAGGCCATGGGCTTGAACTCGCTAGCTTTCTACAACCACTGGGGCTTCACGGCCCATTCCCTCGACGAGATCGACCTCGAGACTGGTGCTCATAACCTCGCTCGATTTTACGACTATGCCAAAGAAGCCGGACTATATGTAAACAGTCGTCCTGGCCCCTACATCAACGGCGAGCTCAGCGCTGGTGGTTTGCCGCTGTGGGCAGTGACTGGCGAATACGGCGGTCTTCGTGATAATTCTACCAGCTGGCAGAAGGCTTGGAAGCCCTATCTTGACAGATTTGTCGACATCACCAAGCCTTATCAGATCAGCGAGAACGGCACCGTCATCTCATACCAGATCGAGAACGAGTATGTCGGTCAGTGGAAGAATGTTCAGGCCAAGACCCCTGATCCAATCCCCATTTCATACATGGAGCAGCTTTTTGCGCACGGGCAGTCGAATGGGCTTGTCGTTCCCATCACTCACAATATGCCTGGACAGACTCACAAGTCGTGGTCAGTTGACTATGACACTGTTGGCGCAGGAGGAAATGTGCATCTGTATGGTCTGGACAACTACGCAAGTCTTGCTATCTGCTATATCACGTTGATGAGCGCACTAACACTTGGCCATAGCCTACTTGCTGGTCTTGTATCCGCACCGACTGCCGCAATTCCAACCCATCCTTTACGCTAGCTGACTACGTCGCGCACTTTGACCAAGTCTCATTCGGACAGCCGTCCATCATGCCCGAGTTCCAGGGTGGTGCCACGAACCCTTGGGCTGGTCCACCCAACGGCTGTTCTAATCAGACAGACGACAAGTTCGTCAGCCTTTACTACCGCGATAACTTTGCTCAGAGAGTCACTGTTCTCAACCTCTACATGATTTATGGCGGAACCAATTGGGGATCCATGGGCGCTCCCTTCCAGACATCAAGCTACGACTATTCAGCTTCTATTCGGGAGAACCGAACTCTCAGTCTCAAGTACTACGAGATCAAGAGCCTTGCTCTTTTCACCAGAGTCGCAAAGGATCTCACCAAGACCGACCTTGTTGGAAACAGCACATCCTACACCGACAATGAAGCCATCACAGCGATAGAGTTACGCAACCCGGACAACGACGCAGGATTCTACGCTCTGAGGCACACCGATCCAGTGTCTGCTACTTCCGAGCAGTTCAAATTGTCCGTCAGGACTGCGGTCGGCAATTTCAGCATTCCCACGCTGGGCGGTGACCTGGAACTGACTGGAAACTACGCCAAATTCCTCGTTGCCGACTTTAATTTTGGAAAGAATACGCTCTACTACTCTACGGCCGAGGTTCTGACGTATGGCTTCTTCGATAAGCAAGCTACAATTGCCCTCTGGGTTTTTAATGGAGAAGATGGCGAGTTACTCGTGGCGAATGCTAGCTCCGGACGTGTCACTTCTGGTGATGGATCAAAAATCAAGCTTAACAAGGTGAAGGGGGGAATTGTGATCAACTTTCGCAATCAGGTTGGCCAGACTGTATTGCAGCTTAGCAACCGAGTCCGCGTTATTCTCCTGGATCGAAATGCGGCGCATAGGTTCTGGGTACCAAGCTTGACCAACGATCCCAGAGTACCCGAGGATAACGTTGGTGAGTCGCCTCCAGCAATTCCCCTACTGCCTCTTTTTTGACTGACACAATTCCTAATAGTATTCGTTCGAGGTCCGCATCTGGTGCGAGGGGCCAGTCTCGAGGGCACAACACTCGCTCTACAAGGTGATTCAGACAAACCCACTGACATGGAGGTTTATACATCCAACAAAGTCCGGAGGGTTACCTGGAACGGGAAGAATATCAAAGTTGAGAGAACCAACCAAGGCAGTCTCAAGGCCCGCATCGATGGACCCGTCAAGTTCTCGCCCCCTGCTCTGAAGGGTTGGAAGGTTCAGGACACTCTTCCTGAGCGCTTCAACAACTACTCCGACGCGGGCATTGCTTGGGCGGATGCTGATCACATGGAGACCCCAAACCCCAGGATCGACAGTTCTTTGGCGACGAGACCTTATCTCTTGGGTGACGAGTACGGCTTCCATCACGGTGTGAAGCTGTGGCGTGGCCGCTTTAACGGCTCGGCTAGCGGCATGTTTATCAGATCCCAGGGGGGGTTCACCCATGGATGGACTGCCTATCTCAACGGAGTGTTTGTTGGCTCTTTCAAGGGTAACCTTACGGAGAATGCCAGCAATAGAGAGCTTCGTTTCCCGCAGAATGCTACTGTGTCTACTGGCGAGAACATTCTTCTCATCGTCCAAGACAATGCTGGTCACGATCAACTTCGAAATTCCTTGAATCCTCGCGGTATCCTCAACGCCACCTTGTATGAGAACGATGGTGGTTTCACTTCCTGGAAGGTTGCCGGTAATGCTGGCGGCGCTGCTGGTATCGAGGTTGATCCTGTCCGCACCGGCTACAGCCAAGGTGGTCTTACTGCTGAGCGACTGGGTTGGCATCTGCCCGGGTACGATGACTCAGACTGGCCTCTAGGTTCGCCGAGTGAAGGCTTTTCGGGAGCTGGAATCAAGTTCTACCGAACTATCCTACCTCTTGATGTCCCTGAAGGCCACGACGTATCTCTCTCAGCGAGGTTCACGCCTGGCGACGCGCAGACTGCTGGTAACTTCCGGGCGTACGTATACGTCAATGGTTATCAGTATGGAAAGTATTTCCCAAATTTCGCAAAGGAACGAAATACGTTCCCTGTGCCTCCCGGTATCTGGAATTATGACGGAGATAATGTGGTCGGTGTTGCTCTCTGGAATCAGGAGGAAGGGGAGGTAAAGGTTGATGTTAGCCTTGACGTCGACTATGTGCTTCGATCTTCTCTTGACGTTCGGTTTGATGCGTCTTACCTGCAGCCCCCGTGGTCTGAAGAGAGAGCCGAGTACGTTTAGGGGTGTTTACCAGTCGCTCGAACAATAGATGATAGGGTAGAGTGATAAATGATGATTGATATGCATGCAATCCTCTGGCTGTGAACTTGTTCGTTCGCTATAACTCACTTAATACCCCCTACGTCTAGCGTTGAGACACATCCCCTCTCAACTCAGACAGCAAGTCAGAAAAATCTTCAATGCCCCTATTAGCCATACTCTCAATGAAAGGCGTCTGTTCCCTGAGCCAGCTCTCCTCCTGGCCCGCCTCCGGGATAGACATGCCCCCTTCGCGCAGCGCTAGCATCGGCAAAAACGTCACCATAATCAGCCTTCGTGCCTCTCCTTCACTATCCCACTTCTCCTTTTCTGCTGGTGACGATATCTGTAGCGTGTCGTACCACGCTGCCTCTATCTTGACGGCTGGGTCATCGAAATCTGCCCTTGTACGGGCCGCAGACGTGCGTACAAGGCCGATAACGCGATTCGAAGTAGATGTATGGGGTTTTCCTGCGAGAAAGTATGTTTCATCGCTGCTTCCCTCAGCGAGAAATTGAACGTGCACAAAGAAAGAGGGTGTCTTGAATGCTTCGCAGTGTAGCTCTGTTATCGCCGTAGCGAAGGCCTGTCGCTCGTCTTGGTTGAGAACACAGGAGTGATAGACTTGGTAGAATGGCATATTTCCTGGGATTTCTAAAAGCAAAGGGTATGGAAGATGGGGTGAAGGTGTTGCTAGTCGTCAGCTAAAGGAGAATGGAAGACGTCGACTTGAACTGAACCCGGTTGTTGGAGTAGATGACATCAACCAACATCTTGCTTGCACCAAGAGCGGGGTTGATTATCATGAGATAAAATCGAAAATATTTACAAATTTCATCATTAATGTAGCCACTCATAATGGAGATTGTAATTCATATAACGATTTATTGTGTCCTTTACTTCGGCTCTTTTATACATCTTCAAAAGAGAAACACCAGAATGATAGAAGCTCAGGTAGCGTATGACAGTTTCATCAAAACCTTTCGACGTAGGGTCGAATATCAATCTCGTGCGAGAACGCAGAGCGGTGTTGGGTATGGAGGTTCCAGTACGACTCGGCAATCTATACCCTCTCGTCAGCCAACAGTTTAGTTGTATGTCACTATCAAGACTCACGGCATCAGGACTGATCTTTCCATCCTCTGCACCATTGTTTACAGATAGTCCTCGAGTACGAGGAATGTCAATAACTCCGTCGATGATAGCGTGCGCAACATGAACGCCCTTGGGCCCATACTCGCGCGCAAGAGACTGGCCAAGAGCACGCTGCGCCCATTTTCCAGCTGCGAAAACGCCAAACAGTGCAGTGCCTCTGACTGAGGCTGTGGCTCCGGTGATGATGAGCGTGGGCGGGTATGGAGAATCAGGGACAGCGTCTAGAAGATGAGGCAGGGTAGCTTGAGCAAAGTGGAAGAATGCGCGGCTGGGGCTTGTTAGCTTGCGTTATCAGAGTCTTGCCGAGACACATACATGGACCCGTCAATGCTTGCGTTGAGGTCATCTTCAGTGGCCTCCAAGAATGGCCTTCTACTAAACCCACCACCGGCATTATAGATGGCGGCAGCGAGTTTACTATCCGGCAATTCCTTGCTGATGCCCTCAAAAGCCTTCTTCAGAGATGCAGGATCGGAAACATCGGCGCTGATGCCGATGGCCCTTCCACCCGCTTTCTTGACGTCGGCTAGAGTACTCTCATAGCTCTCTGGCCTACGGGCCAGTAGCACGACGGGGTACTTTTGCGCGAATCGCAGAGCGGCGGAACGACCTGGTGTTGAGGTGATGAGCGAGGGTTTAGCAAGGATGGAGAGGTAAACGTGCCAGTTCCTGGGCCGACTCCGGCGACGATGGCGTAGAAGGACTTTGAGGCCATTTTGATGAGTAGAGATGCGTGATATAGTGAATATTGATGGTGGTGTTGCTTATCCTCAAGGGGTCTGTGGCTGTTTATATGGTTATATAGGTCATATATTTCTAAGCATCGGGCATGGGCATGGGCATGGGCATGGTACAATTGTTCACCAAGCTTACGTCATTTGCTTATAAATGCCTTGTAGTAGTAGTATCAGAGAGATAATTACGTGCTTCTCGCATAAGCAACTATCGATAAATATCAAGTCAACCGATAGATCAGCCCAAGTCTGGTTTGCTAGCTACCACATGTCTAGCTAAACGTATCCTCACTGTCTCCCTCTCACATGCACGAGTTGCAAGACCGACCTTGGCTGGAAAGTTCAAGTGATGATGCAACCGTCTATCAACTTCATCAACTAAGAGCACCTTTGTTCAAATCCCTTCTTGTCTAGATCAAGATCATTTGCAACCTTGTTCATCCACGCAAACCCAAGATCGAATCCCGACTCATAGAGCCAGGGGCGCTCAGAATCAGTGATATCCCGGTACATAACCTCACGCTGCGAGTTGCCCTCCACCTTGAACTTGTCAGGTTTCTTCATCCCCTTCTGTCGCTTGCCAAACTTTGATGCAACTTCCCATTTGTGATGGTTGATGTCCACGCGTCGGAGTTTGCTGTGCTCTTCCCACTCAAAGTCTTTACCGTTGCTGTGGCTGTCGCGAGACAGGGCCGCTTGAAGGATCGTGGTCAAAGTCTCAAGCCTTTTCTCGTCTCTTTGGGTGTAATCCAACTTGAAAAAGTGCCTAGTTGGGAACAGATTGATTGACCTGAGGTTCGTGGCTCGGGCCAGTACTTTCGCAATGCCCTCCTGTCGGTGCATATTAGCATGATCCAAGGCACGTCAAGAGAGCTACTCACGATATCGCAGTCTTTTGGTGCAAATTGGAGATGCTGTAGTTTCGGCAGAGTTGCAATAATCTTTGCGAGAGCGGCCGCAGACAAGTATGGGATTTTGTTCTCATCAAGCTCGTTGAATAAGAAGCTCAACCTGGTGAGATTCTTATGTTTGAGAATCGGTTCCAGAAGCTTGTCCGTCAGCTCCGGTTGAGGTACCTCTGCTCGACTCTGGCTGTAGTCCACCAGCTCAAGACTAGTCAGCGCATCAAAGGAAGAAAGAAAGCGGTATTTCGCATCAAATATGGCTCTCTTCACGTCGCGGCTCATTCCAGAATCATGGCGTGTCATGTCCAAGGTGAGGGTTCGAAGCTTGACATCTCTACCTTGAGCCGCAGAGTACTCACTACCAAGATGTTGAAATAGGGGTGCTGTGTCCCCTCCCAAGTCATCGAGTGAAAGCTCCTCCAGTCCAACAAAGTCAATAATTCTTACAAGTGCATTGTGCAACGTCAAATCAATCGAAGTGCGAGTGAGGGAAAACGACTTGAGAGAAATCAGATGATGCGTTTGATTTGAGGGCGTCCCGCTGGCCTGTATCATTTTCTGCCAGTTGTCCAGACAATATAAACTGCCAAAAGTCGTCTTTAGGTGTAGACTTCGAAGTGTTGATCGAGAATTGAAAATAAGGGTTTGAAGGGGGTTTTCGAGATCAGCATCATCGTGAAAACCGTCAGTCTCTAGATAGAGATGCTTGAGGTTCTGAATCGTATTCAAAGGCTTCAGTGCACCTTTTTGCCACTTCACTGAAGGCAAGTGCAAGGCCTGCAAGCTTTTCAATGCTGCTAGACTTTCTGCTACTGATCTGCACATCATATTAGTGAGAATGGGTAGAGGGGAGAGAGTCGCTTACTCGTTGAGAACACGCGTCTCAACAACCTCGAGATTCGTTAGGGTCTTGAGCGTTTCTTCCACGTATCTATCAATAATTTGCCGATGGCTCTGTCCTGGGTCGCCGGTATCAAAGAAAATTTGACGGACGTGGTTTGCAATCTCGGGTTTCTCATGGATATCGATCTTTGGGTAGTCTTCCCGCTGGCCCTTGTACTTGCCCACTTTCTTGAGCTCTTTTCTTTGAGCTACTGTGAGAAGTGGCTCGAGAGTGCGAATAAATCTGGGAATATGGGCATGGAACGAGACCTGGACGGATATCCGCTTGTAGAGTTGAGGCTTTACGAGGGAATGGTATTTCTTGCAAGTCCGGCTTAACCTGCTCAGAGTGTTTGAATCTTTGATCTGAAAAGCCACGTCAGTTCCATCTTGAGACAGTCTGATGAGATAATTTGACGCACATTATCGACTATCAAGTCGAATATCTCTTGCGGTAGGGCCGCCAAAACATCACCGGTTGAGACGGGGCGTGTAGGCCGCTTTTTGGTATTGGTCTTTTGGACGGCAGATTTGGGTGCTTTCTTTGCGCTTTTTGCAGCTGGTTGTTCCTGGACTGGTGCTGCCGCTGCTCTACGCTTGTATCTCTTGTTCATGGGCGATTGGATAAGCTCTGGAGGCAATGTACTCGTCTCTGCCAGATGGATCGTAGCAGATGCCTGAGTGTCTGTGGCTTTGAGCCTAGCACTCCTTGGTACTGACGACATGTTGATTGGCGAGATTTCTAATAGTACTTGAGACGGCAGTTTGAGCAACTTGGAGGGAAACAGTTACGTGAGCGTAAGCTGAGGTTGACGCGAGGGGGTCGACATTGGAAGGAATCGCGACTTTATGCGTCATCACGTGATTTGTGCTGACAGGATCGTAAAATGAGTAGGCAGACTAGGCAGACACTTGAGAAGAAAGTAGCTGTGTTGACTGTTCTATCAATAGCTTAGGCACCACCAAGTTTCTTGTTCAGCTCGCGAAGAGTATCAACCAACTCGACCTTTCCGGTTACGGTATCCTCATCGTAATCATACTCCTTTGCAATCAACCCACCAGGCAAAGACGCTTCCATCATCTCCATGAAATCTGGGATGCAATGCTCCGGGAATATCTGCCTGAGAAAGGCCTTCAAGTCTTGGCCCTGGGAAAGACCGAGTTCAACTCTCTTCCCAGTGACGTCTTCAAAATAATCTCTCAAGTCGTTTGAGCTGTACGGCTGAGGACCGAATATCTTGAGGCGCTGCGGGCTGGGGTTCTCGGGCTCTGCGAGGAGATGCTTGGTGCATGCTTCGCCGATGTCTTTGATGCTGACGATTGGAACTTTGAAATCGGCTGGAGCAATCCATGAGCCGATTGTGGGAGGGTCTCCCAGGGGAGCCTGGAAGAGGTAGCCAAACTCCTCTTGGAAATGGGTACACTGAAGAATCGTGACTTTGGGGACCGAGTCTTTGAGAATCTGGTCTGTGTGGTGGTTCAGGCGCACAAAGCCCTGTGTCTACATGTCAGCGCGTTGCTTCAAGTCCAAGGTTAAGCTGCTCACAATGCCATGATCATGCTGCGATCCTAGACCAGACAAGATGACGAGTCTTTTGACCCCGGCGCGATGCAGAGCAGTCTTGACGTTGGTAGCCGCCTGTTTGGCCCAGTCGGCCTGGTCAACATTCTCATACGTCGGCGGCGGCACATATAAGACGGCGTCGGAACCGTTGAAATCAAGGCCATCTCCTGTTGCAATGTCGCCTTTGACTGCCTCAAAGTTGGTGTTTCCGGTGTATGCGTCTGGCGCTTTCAAAGTATCACGATAGATGCCGCGAATTGAAGGGTTCTCTGGAGAGGCTAGAAGCGTCTGAATGGTCTGCCGGCCGATCTTGGTCGACGCCGGAACGATGGTGATATGAGAAGGCATTGTTACAGTTTGGTGGATTCAAGTTGCGCTTGGCCCTGATGATCGCTGGTGTAAGGGAAGAAGTATACATATATAACTTTTGACTCTGGCTGGTAGACCTGGCAGCTCAGCCGACCCGACAGGTGTCTTGTGCTTACCATAGTGCTTACTTGGCACAAGCCTTGTACGCCATATCTGATGGCTGTTGTTATCTAGTAGTGTAGTCAGAATGGCAGTAGCGATTCTGATGAGTGAACAACAAGGGTCCTCCGTCAATTTACGGAAAACACAAAGCCACGTCCCTTGGCCAAGCCAGGACTCTTATGCCAAACCTATGTCCTGTGAAGGGGAGAGGAGTTAGTACTGTCGTAGGCTGAGCGAGTGAACTACAGATTAATGGGCCCGTAGCATACTTGGCTCGTATAAACTCAGGATACTTGAATATCATACGGTCACATATGTAGACATCCTAGATAGAATAAAGTTCAAGGCCCATGATTGCCTATTCGCGACCGTTATCAATCAGTCCTATTATCAATCAGCTATGCCACCCAAGTAGCTGCGTTGATTCGTGGTTTTGCGAGGGAGACAATTTCCACTGAGGGTCAAGACTCCTGCTGGGGTCATTTCATCGGAGCTTCAGCCAAATACAGCTGGAAACTCCATAGGCCCCGTCCGTAGAGGCAGGGTCTTCCGGCACAGGTTGAATTTTTTAGTAATTGTCTAGGTATAAGAGGTAGCAATAAAGACTCGTGGCGCGCTTGCAGATATTCCAGTGATATTTCTCTGTTTGAGGCCTAACAAGATGAGAGTTCCATCGTTGGCAGGGCTGGTAATCAGCCTCCTCACTGCAACTGCGGGCGCTGAGTATGTGTGGCCTTCAGCCTTGGACGAGATCGAGGACATATTGTCCTTGCAAAGCGGTTACCTCTCTAGGGGGTTTGCCGATGGTGAGACTTGTCCAGCCTTGGTGGCGAACCGGATACTGATAGTAGGAATAGGCGTCACTCCATGTTCTCAAGGCGGAAACGTAAAAGGTCGCCATAATGCCGCAGAATGGATCAGAACGGCTTTTCAAGACGTGATCACCCATGATGCCAAAGCTGGAACAGGCGGCCTCGACGGTTCCATCTGGTACGAGACGACACGCCCCGAGAACAACGCTCGAGCGTTCAACAACACCTTTGGCTTCTTTGCAAACCTCTACTCCGTCAAAGCATCTGCCGCCGATCTGCTGGCCATGAGTGTTGTTGTCTCGCACAGCGCATGTGGAGGCACTCACAAGATCCCATTTCGACATGGCCGTATCGATGCTGTTGAAGGAGGTCCCTTTGGAGTTCCTGAAGCTTCTACACCCTTGGATGCTACGCTGGACCGATTCAAAGCCGCTGGCTACAGCCGAGAGGATATGATCACCCTAGTCGCCTGCGGCCACACTCTTGGTGGTGTTCACAGCGTTGATTTCCCCGACATCTCGCCAGGTTCGACCGACCCTCTCAACGATACTGTTACTCATTTTGACGGCTCACCGCATAACTTTGATAATCAAGTCGCAGCCCAGTATGTCAAAGGAACAACGACGAACCCGCTAGTCATTGGTATAAATGACACTCTCAACTCAGACAAGCGGATCTTTGCCTCGGACAGGAACAGAACTATCAAGGCTTTGGCTCGAAGTGCTTCGGGGTTTGACGCCAAGTGTGCTGATGTGTTTACTCGCATGATTGATACGGTGCCTCAAGACGTGCGTCTTTCAAGCCCTGTCAAGGCAATTGATATAAAACCGTACATCACTGAGCTTTACCTTGAAGATGGAAGTTCGCTGAACTTGACCGGACGTGTCAGAGTCAGGACAACGCCA
Source organism: Fusarium sp. NRRL 66182 (assembly GCA_013266265.1). Lineage (NCBI taxonomy): Eukaryota > Fungi > Ascomycota > Sordariomycetes > Hypocreales > Nectriaceae > Fusarium > Fusarium sp. NRRL 66182. The sequence goes on from JABFAK010000234.1 coordinate 75,500, forward strand.
GGAGAAAACCCAGCACGAGACCCGAATGATCTCGAAATCCAGCTCGCTTATGCCGGCAGAAATGGAAAAGGAGCTTTCGTGATCAAAACCTCCAAGGCGGGGACTTCAGGTGGCTTGTATGGAGAGACCTTTGCCTGGTTCGAGTTCTCGACATCCATCAATGCTACACGAGGAATCAGCAAGTTCGACATCAATCTTCTTACTCCCTCAACTGGAAGGAAAAGAAGATACACCAACGGGGGAAAGGGATACCCCATTGATGACACGCTTCTTTATCAAAGATCACAGTCATGCGTCTCACGTACAAGCGTCAACGGAGCGCGGCCCATGAATGCCCTCGTTGCTGTGAGGCAGGGTCAAGCGTCAAAAGCACTGAACCTGGATATCATCCGCATTGAAAGAAGGCAGGGGACTCTGGTGCGAGGTTTGACAAAAGAGACCATCGCCTTCCAAGAAACTGGAGAGCAGAGGGATGGCTATGTATTCTTTGAGGCGCCTGTCGGGCTAACAACCACAGGCTGGAGCACGACCTTTGACATTGCACAAGAAGGAGGGTCGAAGATGGAGTTTATCAGGACAGAGCTATGTCCGCGTACGACTTGAGTCCTTGAGCCAGCCAGATTCTGATAGGGTTAGGTATAAATGTTCTTGAATCCGGTTTCCTCCAAGAGTTCCAAGAGGGCCGGGTAGTTTATGCTGACAGAACTTGGTCGAGTGAGGCTGTCGTTGTCCAACGGTACCCAAACAGACAGGGGTATCAGCTTCGTCGAATAAGAAGGATAGATAGGCTGGCATTAACTGCACTGCCGCCGCCAATATGCATATGATAGTTACCAATCAGTCCAAAAGCGTATCAGCTGATGCTGACCGGAACCCCGCTGGGACTTTATTAGACGCACTCACTCTTGCTATCCGTGAGATCTCCTCTCCGTCTGGCTACCGCTGACGGTACGCTAGAATGGACCAGTTCACCTATGCTCCGGACGAGTCCGAGAGACACGGGCTGTTTCTCCTGCGACCTGGTCCAGGCGAGATATACGACGCAGACCACTATCTTGTCGAGTACCTACACCACGCAAAAGTACGTGATTCTCGCGGCTCTGACACTACAGCAGCATCGTCGCTATCCACGGCCTCGGCGGTCATCCCTTCAAAACATGGACCGAGAAAGAAGGCAGGCATCTATGGTTACGAGACTCACTCCCGGTTCACACCCCGCAAGCACGAATCCTGACCTTTGGCTACGACTCGACCGTCGTATTTGGCAAGTCTCGTTCTCAAATCCACGACTACGCGCTTGATCTAGCCCGTCGTCTCGAGATGCTACGCCAGCGTCCGCAAGAGACTGATCGCCCGCTCATTTTCATCTGCCATAGCCTCGGTGGCGTGGTATTCAAGGAATTTCTCGTTCAAGTGACACTAAACACGGACTCGTTTGCGAGCCTCGCCAAGAGTGTCTCGGGTGTCGTCTTTCTAGGCTGTCCTCATCGCGGCTCTCGCGTTGCATCACATGCACGTTTGCTTTCGAGGATCGTCAACGCCGCTACGCTTGGCTCTGGTGCTAGGTCTGACTTGATCAAGATGCTTCAGGTATCGTCTAATGAGTTGGAGGCCGTCTCCCGTCACGCAACGTATCCTTTGAAATCGCTTGTCATAGTTTCCTTCTATGAGCAGCTGCCAACGGGGCCAAGCATGGTAATGACACGCTAGCGAGAGCTTATGCTGTTGCTGACCGACTGTTTCTAGGTTGTTGAACCATTCTCGGCGATCCTAGGTCTTCCTAACGAGCGAGCTATGCCTGTCAACACAGACCATCGTGGACTTGCCCATGTTTCACCAAGGCAGCCTCAGCAGTACTTCCCAGTCTGGTCTTCCGTCAAGGAGCTTGTTGAAGGTTGCTACTGAACGTGTTCCACTACACAGGGCACTGCTGACGACGTTCCAGGTTGCCTAACGCCCATCCAAGCTGACAATCGGACACTTCTAGAAGGCTTGTTCTGTTTTGACTCCAAGTCAGCCCAGATGAGACCTCGTCGGCCTCAGCATGGTACATGCGAATGGATATTCAGTCATGCCAAATATCTGTCCTGGCTTCATTCCAACGATCCTTCAATGCTGCTTCTCACGGGAAATGCGGGCTCCGGCAAGAGTGTTCTGGCTCGATGCGTTGCCGAACGTATCCAGTCCGGCGGAACAGACAAAGCCTCGGGGTCCAACTACCTTGCAGCGAGCTATTTCTGCTCATACGTGGAGGCTGCCCTCAACAGTCAGGACGTCGTTCTACGCACCTTGCTACATCAGTTGATCCAGCTCAGTCCACGCTGTGGTGCTCTTGTCCGGAACCGCTTGCTGACGCGTACCAAGACAGGAGAGGAAGTTCTGAACTTGAGGACCGACAAGATGTGGGAGACCTTATTACAGGTTCTCTCCATGCAGACAATGAGCCGGGTTATCATTGTCATCGACGCGATTGAAGAGCTCGGTGTCACTGTAGCCAAGGCTATTCTTGGCGGTTTGTGGAATATTGCCGACTCTCTCCGTAGGACACAAAAGGACAACTATCTGCGAATATTCGTCTCGAGTCGCCCTAACCTCACCCCGTCCAAGACAGGAGCTTCAGGCCTGGATGTTCTCCATCTTGGCCACGTCGATATGAGGAACGACATCAAGTTGTATCTCTCGAGCTCTATAGATGACCTGCAGGTTCGGAATGCAAGTTTCAACGCGTCAATCACTCCTGACCTACGCCAGAAGATCATCTCTCAGATTTCCGATGCAGCGGCCAGTATGTTCCTCGCTGCTGTGCTCGCCTGGGAAGATTTCCAGAGAGGTCTACTCTGGAACCAAGACGTCGTGTTACAAAAGTTGGACAAGGTTGTCTCAATGGGCAACAGCATGGCCTCGTTCTACGACAAGCTAATGGACAAGATTGACGTCTCCATGCTTGACGATGCGTTATCCATCTTTGCCATCATATCAGCAGCAGCACGGCCTCTATCTGAGACTGAGGTTGGAACAATCCTGGGTATCTGCCGCTCCAGAAGGAAGATGACGCGTTCCACGGATTTCGAGCCATTTCGGAACTTGAACACGATGATGGAGGAGAGTTTCCCAGACATGATCACTATTCAAGATGACAACACGGTTACCTTTGTTCACTTGTCGTTCAAAGACTATTTGGTGAGCCAGCAGAGGTTTAACAAGGTCATCCAAAAAGGCCGCGAGGACATCACCAAAGCGTGTCTCGTCTATTTGAAATTGCGTGACTTGCTACAAAGTGCTGCAGAAAAGGCAACACACGATGGTATGGATTTATCTTGCTAGATGTACTCGAACAGCAAAAGGGTATGGAAGCTAACTATATGTCCTACAGAACTAGCCGCTCAGTACCCCTTTCTTCCCTACGCCGGCAGTCATTTCCTGTGGCATATCAACCAATTCTCGTCTGATGATGCTCTCTGGCTGCTCCTCGCCGATACAGCCGGAAGGTACAGTATTTATACCTTGTACTCAATGTGGCCATTGGGCAGATACTACCATAGGAGTCCTCTGCAAAACGCTCTTTTAAACGCCTCCCTTCCCAACTCTTCATGCCTGGAACTAGCTCGTCGCTTCCACAGGCATGGCTACGACATGGACGAGAAATGGCGAGCAAAGTTTAGTGGCGAAACATTCGCAGAGTGTTGTTCATATGCCAAGAGTCGATTTAATAGAGAGGCAGCTCTCTTGCTATTGGAACTTGGGGTAAATCCGAATCTTCCTGAGAAGCCCTATCGATCGAATATCGCCCTAGCGCTTGATGCAAAGGCTTGGGACCTCTACGATGCAATATTATGCCACGCCATGACGGATCTCAGTGCTCGCAGTGCCATGGGTGCGACTTTACTGCACAACCAGATCCAGTCAGGCCCCTTGGACAGAATCGCCGAGCTGCTGGACTTGATTGATGATGTGGATCTTAATGTTCAGGATCATGAAGGACACACTCCCCTGCATCTAGCAACCATGCTAGGCAAGGAAGATGCGGTACGGCTTCTGCTCAAGAAGCCAGGCATCAAGCTCAACTTGGCCGACAACATGGGCCGTACACCGCTGGCTTTGGCTGCCTATTGGGGCTACCAAAAGATGGCGCTTGTGCTCATCGAACATTCAGATGCATTCCCACTAGCAAAGGAAGGCCATCTCAGTCCTCTCGTCCTTTCTGCCAAGCGTGGGGATAAAGCAATCTGCAACCGGCTGCTGGAGACGTGCCAGTATCAGAACTTGCGCTTTCACCTCGACATGTCCGGCAAAGGGTTGCTACACCATGCGGCCATGAACGACTGGGACGACGTGATCGGGGACTGTCTTCGCCGTGGCGGTCGTACAATCGATATCGATCAGATTGATCACTCTGGGCGCAGCGCATTGCACTATGCCGCAAGTCTCGGCAACGTAGCGAGCTGCCAGGCTCTCATTGACGGCGGCGCGAGTCTCACACTACAAGACCGTTTGGGCAGAACGGCGGCTCATGGAGCTGCAGATGCTGGCTTCAAAGACGCCCTCCTGCTGCTTCTCAAGAGCGGGCGAGTTGACCCGAATCAAAAAGACATGGAGAGACGCAATTTGGTTCACTGGGCAGCGACACTTGATTGTGTCGATGTCATCAAGCTGATTGCAGAAATGCCCGGAGTCAAGCTAGATCAGAAGGACTGCCACGCAAAGACACCGATCGACATCGCCTTCATCTGCCAAAGCAAGCATGTCGGCTTATTCCTCGCAAGCAAGATGCCACACCTCAACATCTACTCCTGGGACATGATGTACCGCACGCCGCTTGTTAGCTGGGAGTCCCAGTATTACGATGATGATATCTCAAGATATGAGGATGATCTGCTGAGAAGGAATGCTCGGCGTCAGGGAATTGCACATGCAGAGTACGAGCAACTGCAAAGGCAATACCCTCACGAGCTTTGGGCTTTGACCACATATGGCGGATTTGAAAATCCCTTTTCCTCGGACAAACACGCCTGAGGAGATGACAATAGAATCAGCAGGGAGTTGAGTGGCAGACGTTTGGGATCTAGGGAGCATAATTAGGGAACAAACTTGCTTCTACAAAGAGAGCCAAGATCAAGGCCAGTGATATACATAATCTCATGTGCTACGTGGAGAAGAAATCTGCACAAGCGAGGCCGAAGTGTGATGCCATTGCATGCCGCGCTCGCCTCATTGCAACGATCCTTTCCCTGAGGAGCAGGTTCTCAAGTATAGCCGCGCTAATTCCATAGTCTATGTAACATGGTTATCTTTCACTCCGAGCACATCATGTCATATTCAGTCTTCGGAGTTAATAATGGCATCCGGCCAGGGCGGGGTTGATACGACTCTGAAATGGAACAAGTTATATATCGGATGCGTTTGACTTGTCTTGTGTTGTGCGGAATACTCTTCTCACAACATTGGTTCTCACTTCTTCCAACCACCTTCACTACATCTATCAGGCAAGCAAAATGAGCGTTGCCCACTCCAACGTCGTTGTCGTCGGAGGTGGCATCGTTGGAGCTTCCATCGCCTGGCATCTTTCTTCCGAAACGAATGTCACCATCGTCGCCAAAGACATGGGAGGCGTCGCTACGCCAAACTCATTCGCCTGGCTCAATGCAGCTTCGACGGATGAGAAATTCTACTACGACTTCCGTTACCGGTCTCTTGAGCGTTGGAGGGAGCTTGGTCAAGAGCTCGATGCTCTGCCGATCCGATGGGCGGGCACTACCTCGTGGGACGCGTCGCCAGAAGAACTTGAAGAGGAACTAAGGAATCTCACGGCCTGGAACTATCATGTCGTCTGGGTGGACAAGTCTGAAATTTCTCAGCGGGAACCCCATATCGAAGACGCCATCCTCCCGGAATGGGGTCTTGCTTTTGGCGAGGAGGGAGCTCTAGAAGCTGAGATCGCCGCTCATCAGTTGATAGCCGCCGCAGAGTCGAATGGGGCCAAGGTGGTCGAGGATAAAGTGAAAGGGTTCCGCAAAACCGATGGCCATGTAAGCGGCGTTGTCTTGGCTTCTGGAGAGACTCTTGCCGCCGATCACGTCGTTGTAGCCGCCGGCTTGGGAAGCGTCTCGCTTCTCGCCACGGAGAATATCAGGTTGCCACTTGCAAGCACAGCCGGTCTTCTCGTAAACACAAAACCTACAAAGAAAAGATTGGTCAACGGAGTAGTGTATGCTCAAGAGTTTCACGTACGTCAAACGATCCAAGGTGCCCTCCGGTTCGGCTCCAGTGCAGCTCCAGGCGATGATCCAGAAAAGACAGCATTTGAGCTCTTTGCCGAGGTACAGCAGTCGATATCCGGTGGTGAACAGCTTCAGTTTAGCCACTTCACTGTTGGGCACAGGCCTATCCCAGAGGATGGTCTACCTATTCTTGGGCCGTCAGGCTTGGAGGGGCTTAGTATCGCTGTGATGCACTCCGGGGTCACGAATGGCGCGCTTGTCGGAGAGCTGCTGAGCAAGCAGATTCTTACCGGTGAAACTGATTCTTTGCTGGATAACTTTCGGCTTGACCGGTTTCTCTAAGCCTACTCTCGAAGACCATGGGCTGGTAGTTGTAGTTATGAGAACGCTTGTTTAATCTAATTTTATTAGGTAGTTGATGCCTTGGAATGGTTACTTTGCGTCTTGGAAGTTATAGATGTATTATCCAAGTTGAAGAATAACTACGCCTATTACTACTAAGAAGCATATTTCACTAGGCTCCTCTTCTGGATTTGATATGTTTCTAAAGACTCCTTTAGCCCTCACATCAAACGCCGGGCACGTGTGAGTGGGTTACTTTGACAGAAGAGTACCAGAACTGGAACAGCAGACTCTGGATCAGATTGAGAAAGCTCTCACACAACTTCCACGCGGTCTTTGTTCCATCTACGAGAGAATTATAGGCCAGGTTCGGCCTGAGAGCGAGCAAGGCTGCCGTGTCAGCTCTGTTAACGTGGCTGACGATCAGTGAGCTATGTGATGTGATGCCATCCAAGTCCAGCCAACGCAGGCTTTGACCCGATACTTGTATTTCATATGTTGCCTCGAGTCAAGGAGTTCTTCCAGAGCGCAATCGATACTTTGGCAAGCTATTCTACTATTCCGATAAATGCTCGGGAAGTGAAGTTGAGCTTGGATAACGACGAGTGGCCTGGAAGGGATTCATGTGTAATAACATCGTTTAAAAGGCCCACGCAGTCCAGCACACCCGTATTGGAAAGGTCATCTTATAATGTGTTGGCTAATGAACAAGTTTTCTAACAGTACCTACCTATACATGGAGCGCAGGCGCTCCATGTCTAGTGCAGTTGGATTCACAGATGAGCAACAAAATCGGCAACAAGGATTAATCTTCTCTTATCTCGTAGCCTTGGCTAGTTTTTACTTGCTTGGTGGTGAAGCCGCTGCGATGACAAAATAGATAAGCATATTCTCTATTCCAGAAGTCATGTTGCGGTCCCAACTCCTGAATTAGTGAAGCCAACCTGGTATAATTACGACTTTAACCTCTAGCTCGCAACAAAGTACATGACAGTAACCTAAGTCAGAAATCATTAAGATGATGATATTTTAATCCAATACTTAAATAAGGCATACTCATTATAATCTTAGCTGTTCAGTGCACTCCAACATATTGCGATAACCTTCAGAAAACAGTGAGTCCTGAAAGCCTTGGTCGACTCGATAGTTTCTATGCTTATGACTAGCGATCTCCTCGAAGGATCGAATTCAACCTTTGATCTCAAACACGACCTCTTCCCCTGTAGATCGGCTTCTCTGGAACTTGCTGAGTCGCGCAATGAATCCCACCACCAAGCTTCGGAAGGGTATTGAGATCAACTTGGACAATCTCGCGATTGGCACAGCATTGACGAAATAGCTTGAAAGCCTCCTCATCCAATTCTTCAACTCCAAAGCGCGGCATGATCAATCCGCCGTTGACAAGGTAGTAGTTTACATAAGAAGCAACCGTACCGCCCCAGTGCTCCCCGGCTAGATCTTGTGCATGAGGCTCTTGGACTTCAATAACATGGAGTTGTCGTCCGCGGCGATCCGTCTCATTCATCAAGATTTCTTTTGCTTCCTCATATGCCTGGATGACTTTGAAATCGGCCTTCTTCGATGGTCGACTCAAGAGGACTGAGCAAGTTTTCCTCTCCCAGCCCTGCAGTCCGTTTGGAGGCTCGATGAACCTTGCAAAGGCATCGATGTGGTAGTCGGTGGTATCGTAGCCTCTGATGCCAGCAAGCCAGATCGTTTTTTCAACTCCGAGATACTTTTTAAACTTTTCTTCTAGCTCAGCTTTTGTCATGCTCGGGTTTCGGTTGGAGTTGATGATTGAGCTCTCGGTGGCAATGAGTGTACCGTCTCCATCGACCTCTAGCGCACCGCCCTCACTTATGAAGCCGGGGTCGAGGGAAGGATTGGTTCTGAACCTTTGCCAGTACGTTCCGTAATCAACTTCCTCAGTTGCGACTGGTTGGTAGGTAGTATCGTCCGTGTAACTATTCTCCGCCAGCCATTCTTTGTCTTTCGAATCCATGTGATCAGTGGCCATACTCCTGATGAGATCTTCTGCAACAGTCTCGTCGCTATCAGTCGGATCCTTCTCAAACTTGCTACCCCAAAGGTTGAATCCAAGCTTGAGACCAGCAAAGCACCCATTACTAGCTCCATGCACGAATATCGCCCCTGTGTCTCGTACCCAGAGCTCGCTGGCATTCAAGGGACGCACGGTAACATTCTGAGACACAGTCTGCCTCGCCTCGTACAAGTTCTTTGGTCGGGTGAACATGGTGACGGGCTCAAACCGAGCGATGGCGTTGGAAATCGCCGAGACTTCAGAACGAGCCTTTCTCAGCACATCTGCGTCCTCGATGGAAGGAAAGTCGGGCCAGACTGTGATTGTCTGGGAGTGGTTCGTCCACTCTGCCGGCATTTTATAACATCCAGGCCGCCTTTGCAGCATGCTAGGGTCCTTGGCGCCTGGACGCCCAGACATTCTTTGCAGAGTTCTAAACATTTGTCTTGTTTGTGTACGGGTTCTTTCTAGTGAGGTTGAATGTCGTGGTTGGTATGGACGCTTGTCTGACTCAGCCTCTTCGTATAGACTAAGCTTTTGATGATGAAAAAGAGCTTGCTCGGTAGTGGAGGGGAACTGGGATTTTTATATGCAGCGCTAGACATCAAACTTTTCGATAAACTAGGCAACGTGAGTCGCAAGCTCAAAGTTCGACATGATACTGTCTGTATTTGGGTGCAAAGCATGACGATAAGCATATTCTTGCCTTAAAAATCTATTATTTTGCCGTTATAGAATTCATGCATTCTACCTTGGAGTCAGTTTTTAGGAACTGGCGTTGCTCATGATGAGTTCGATCCCAGCTTTGAAGTGCCATATGAATAGTTTAAAGACTGTAGGTTTTGTTTTGAATTAAGGATCAATCCAACTGGCTGAAATTCAGAATAGCTCTTTTTGATCTGTGAGCAATTCTCATTGGCAAACCCCTATCTAGTCCATGAAGCTTCTTCAGAAAATCTACTGTCAAGACTAGAGTACAATATGAACCACTTGGCAACTTTATCCCTGTCATTGGTATCTGTCTGAGCTCTTTGGCAGCCACGGAGAAATACGCTCTTGAGCAAAAGGGTCAAGTACCTTCTCATCATCTTCGTCTTGTACTTATGGCTCCTCGAAGATTGTCGACGCCTGTGGCTTAGGAAATCCCATCTGATGCAGCAGCTTGTCGGCGTTGTTCCAGGTTTGAAGGTCGATCCCATAGCCAGAGACTATTCTGTAAAGCTTTCGGATATCGAAACCGCCACAGCATTCATCTTGAAGGTAGATGGCTTTTAGTGCCGAGCACCGTCTAGATTGGACCAGCGTAATAAGAGCTTCCTCTACCTCGGCCGCGTCCTCCTTTGTTCGACACTTTCGGCTTCTGTCGGTGACCAAAAGGACTTGTAATAATGCAGAAGTTCCCTCGATGATAGGACGGACAGATTTATCGTTTTCTAGGTCGCTATTCAAGTTGACCAGAGTTGTCTCTGTTTTAGGTCTCTGGAGGTCTTGGATATCGATCGTAATTCTGCGCAAGTTCTTGAACCACCCGGCGATCATGCCGGTCTTGTAAAGTTTGTATGCATCAACATGCCACAAGCTTCTTCAACGATACAGCACCATAAACCTCTCAAGAGTCTCGCTAGGTTTGGACTCGACGGGCGGGTGGTGCATCTGGCTGAGACGGAGTTGTCGCCATCTCGAGACTTGAGTTCGTGGAGGAGAGGGAGTGAGGAAGGAAGAAAGCTTGCCAGGTAAAAGAAAACATCTGCACTAGCATCTACCTGTAAATAATTCATGGTGTAATCAGCCATATCGTTCATAGAATTGTTCATTGTACAAATGGTTGGCACTAGCAGGTTCCACTCCAAGTTTACATATCTGGATATATATTCAAAGGTCAGTCAAGCTACCTACCTAGCTCTCTCTCTCTTTGATTGTAGTTGACTGACTGCCATGAGCCTGGAATTTTAAGCCATGCGATTAATTGACTGCTTCTCTGTCGACTTGCAGGCATAAGAACGAGCTTCCCATTTAGGTAATCCCCGATGACCCCATAACCTGTCTTCCTTTTAACCCACCACTCTTCTTCCCTCTACCTCCATCCCCACGATACCAACCAACATGTCCTCAGCAATCACTACATCAGTACTCATCCTACCCTTTGAGCCCTACCAACTAAAGACTCCGACAGTCACGGTCCTAGGCGCCAACCCGACAGCGACAACCTATGAGATCGGATGTGGTGGCAATGAAACCGTGTGCTCCTCTCTCGGCTGGACCAATACCCTCATTGTTGGGCCATGGGCTGGCAAGACTGTTCCAGCAGGTTCACCCGCAACCGGGACGTTTCACTGGATGCTGGATGCGACTCTTGACGCAGGGGGTCCTCTGTATACTTCAGTGGAATGCATTGTTAGCAAAGGGACGCCGCAAGTTTGCACTGCATTTATTAGCGGAGGAGAGGATGGCGTCACCGCGACTGCTACTGGCTTCAAGAGTATTACTGAGCAGCTTGAGATTTCATTCTCTTCATTGCCGATAATCATCACAGCTGGTCAGCAACTACTCGATCCAGCCACTGAGACAATGACCACAGAAGATGCAACTTCAGAGTCTACTGTGGAATCTACAGCAATAGAGAGCAGTGTTTCAGGGTCTAGTACCTCTGAAGCCACAGCAACAGCAACAGCAACTGATGCTTCAAATTCTGGTCTTGGTTCACTCCCTATTTGTGTACTCTCTGCTATAACTATGGCTGTATTTGCACTCCTTGTTATCCAAGTTTGAAACAGATTTGTTGTTCGCATGCGGTTTCTGCGTCTCTGATGGTAAGCAATAGTTGTATGTATTCCATGGTTACAGAGAGTATAGTATTTATCAGTGCATATACCAAATTCCATCTCTCTAGACCTTCCCTGTTGCATGACAGAACACAAGGCCTTATTTCGGAGGGAAGCTTTACTGCCCAAGATTGCCATAGTAACTATAGAGGTTATTGGTTGCCCTGCCTCCCGAAGCTTGGTCAACTTCTTCCCGACATCCGGCCGCTTTCCTTGGAAGCCTATTCTATTCTGTAAATATCAATCCATGTCTCAACTATAATCTCTTTTGCAATTATGTTTATTCCGTACTCAGCCAGTATCAGTCTGGTGGCCACGTACCCTGGAGAAAGCTGCCCTGTTGCCCTCTGGCGTCGTTGGCCATTGTGTATTTGTTAGTTGGAAAGATCTTTCAAGTATTCAGAATATCAATAGTTTCTTTTTACGGCTACAAATCTAGTCATCGACTCACAGGCCACATTACGTCAGCTCGATCGGCCCCCGTCAGGCCCAGCCAAAGGATTTAAACAGCTACCAACTCTACTCTTGTCAAACAAAGCAATCAACCAACAGCAAAAAATAAAGATGCCGTCACAACAAGGACCATCCCAGGAGCAACTCAGGCTGCAAATGCAGCAGCAGCAGCAGCGGGACCATCAGGCGCGCGAACAAAGGCGGATGCAGACGCAGATGCAGATGCAGATGCAACAGCGTGCGATATTTCAGCAGCAGGTTTACAGGCAGCAGCAGCTTCAACAGGGCGGCGTCGTCGTGGGACAGTCAATGGGACAACCAGTGACTCAACAAGGGCAAATGGCCCAGCAGATGCCCCAGCAGATGGGAATGCCACCTACCATGGCCTTCTTCATGGGCACCCCCCACGACGACATCGTCATCACAGAGCCCAACGATCTGAATATCCTCAATGGGCAAGCAGCTTCGCATCCAGAGTTTGCCTCATTCCGAGCAGCCTGTCGAGCTGGCGAACTCTCGGCTGTCGAGTCTATTGTGCGCTCTCGGCTTCGCACACCAGCCTTTCTTCACCAAGGCCTAGTCCTCGCCTTGTCCAGCGGCAAAGTCGACGTCGCGCGCCATCTGCTCGCGTCCGGCGCGCCCATTGCACGCAACACACCAACACATATTCTTTCAGCGCCCGAGGAGACCAAGATCCCGCTCTTCGAGGTCCTCGCAGAGCACGGCTGGACACCCAACACCCCTGGGTTCTACGGTGCAGTGCTGCTCCCGCGCGTCGTCACCAACGACACCCTCCTCGACTGGTTCCTTGCGCACGGCGCAGATCCCAACCTAGGCGCGCAGCGAGACAACCGCGACCGCAACGGCGGACCCGACACCGACTCCTGCTCAGCGCTCGAGACAGCGTCTAGGGACGGCAGTGCTGAGGCGGTGCGCAAGCTTCTAAACGCCGGCGCCGAAATCCGCAACGGCGCGCCATTGTACTTTGCAGCGGGTGCATGCCCACCGGGAGCCAATCCCCACGCCGGCCCTGTCAAGCCAAGCAAGGAGTTTGACGAGGCTAGGGTGCCTGTCATGGCACTGCTGGTGGAGAATGGGGCTGGCGTGAATGACAAGCTGGAGTCGCGCCATATGACGCCCCAGTATCCGATTGTGAACGCCGTCATGGCGGGTGCTGTCGAGAGAGTCAGATGGCTGCTAAGCCAGGGAGCGGATCCTGACCTGAAGGGACAGTACGGCAGTGCAAACGAGGTCGCGAAAAGAATTGGAGACAGGATGGGCGGCAACGAGGAGATGCTGGAGGCGCTTGGACTGAACTAGGGGACCAGCAGTGGAAATTACATTACAGGGCCGCATGCTTATCGTTCCAGCCTGCAGGGCTGTGCAAGCAGGGCTTTTACTGGGATCATGTACGATATGTTGCATGCACGATTGACGATTGCAATTTCATATCGAATCCTGACCTACAAGTCAGCCTTGGGTGCCACAAATCGACTAGGATATAGATCGATCTAGCAGCGGATGCTGAGTGCCGTATTACATTGTAGGATGAGTTCATATGGAGAACTGGGAGCAGAGATGGTACATGTGTAATCCATGCGGACATAGGTCTGATAGTAATCAACGAGTGGATGGACGTAGAGACGGATGGAGAGATGGATGGAGAGATGGCTGCATGGCAAGTAGATCAAGTAGTAAACAGACAAATCTCAGTCATACATCTTTCTTCAGAGGATAGAACGATCCGAATAATACTTGACAACCTTGCACTCCGACGGCCCATCTCGAATTTGCATAGTTCCCGACTCCGCCGGAGTGTTGTTGACGGCGCTATCATAAGGCTGCGGGAAGCCATCTCACTCTGAAACAAGACAGGCAAATTACCGTCAGCTTCAAGGGCCAGCACGAGTGATTCCAATGCATTCAAGATGATTTCTGGGGACTTTGGTTACACCATGTCACCCAAACCCCTGTGAAGGATGCGATCGAAGGATCGACACCCATGATTGCACCGTAATGAAGAAACAGACTGACTGCCTGCCTACCGTATCCATACTGCCATAGTGAACAAGCAGAATATATAGAAGGCTCATATTCATTCGAATGAGTTGGCTCTGCATCTCACAGTCATAGGCTTTTCGCCTTTTACATTCTCTACCATAGACAGTCATTCTTCTCAGACCACGCCGGTCTAGCCACTCACTTCATTAGTCTATCGCTAATCCTACGCAAAGATGCGTGCCACCTTGTTTGCCCTGGCGGCGTTGCCGTTCCTTGCAGCCGCCCAAGATCCTATCAATCCTCCCGTTCCAGCCGTTCCTGAAGCGGCTCCCACCACCACAACGTGCGTGATGCACCACCATCCTTTCTCACCACGCCTTGCCTTGCTGACTCTACTTTAGCTCTGAAGCGCCCATCGCGCCGCCTCCTGCGGTCGACACATCATCCTCAGAGGCTCCTGTTGAGCAGCCTCCCACCACTACTGAGGCTGCTATCGTTGTCCCCGAGACTACCTCGGAGGCAGTTCCTGATGCCCCTGAAACCACATCTCAGCAACCTGTAGAGGAAACCACCTCTGTTGACTCTTCTCCTCCATTCCAAGACACAACTACTGAGCAACCTCCTCCCGCTCAGGATACCACTACTCAACCTCCTCCCCCCCAAGACACCACAACAGACCTTCCTCCTGCCGCTGACACAACTACTCAACCCATTGAGCCTCAGCCAGAGACCACCTCGCAGGAGCCCCCAGCGCAGGATACCACCACAACAGAGGCGCCTGTTCAGCCCACGACAACATCAGACTCTGTTCCTGGTGCTCAGGACACCACCACCGAAGCTGTTGAGAACACTCCTCTGCCCGAGACCACAACTCAACAGCCTCCTGCTCAGGATACGACAACCGAATTGCCCGTTGTCGACACCACCACTCAGCAGCCTCCCGTCCAGGACACCACCACCTCCCAGGAGCCTGTTCAAGACACAACCACTCAACAACCCCCTGCCCAAGACACTACCACGGATGTCCCTCCTGTCGACACCACAACTCAGCAGCCGCCTGCCGCTGAGACAACTACGTCTCAACAGCCTCCTGTCCAGGACACCACAACCGCTCCTGCGCAGCCCGATGAGACTACCTCTCGAGCTGATGAGCCTCCTGCCCCCACGAGCGAGGGTGAAGGCGAGTCTGAGCCTACCATCACGGAAGCCCCCGTTCTCACAACTGCCCCACCCGCTGCTGCTACTTCTACTGTCTCGGCTGTCTCCTCTCGTATCGCAGACCTGATTCCCATCATCAACTCTTGGTCCGAGGACCCCGAGAACCTCAAGGATCAGACAAACCAAGATGTTGAGGATGTCCACGATGATATCATTGCCGCCATCGTCTTCTTGGGCGGCAAGCCCGATGTAGGCTGCGCTGGAAAGAAGAAGCGAGGCCTGCTGGGCTCCATTGGCGATATCATCAACAACCTCGCCTGTATGGCCAAGGATCTCACCGACATCTCTGGCAACATCATCGCTGGCAACGTTCCTGCTGTGACCGGTGCTGTCGCTGGTGTGCAGGCCAAGAACGATGAGTTGACCGATGAGCAGCAGGAGGAGGAGGAGGAGAAGTCTGAAGAGAAGAGCGAAGAGGAGTCGACCAAGCAAGAAGAGACCTCTCAGAAGGAGTCCTCTACCGAGGCTCCTTCAACCACCGAGGCGCCCACCAGCACCGAGGTGACAACAACTACCGAGGCCCCGACCACGACTGGCATCGCCCGGCCCTGCAGCCCCGATACTTGCGGCAACAATGCCTGTCCCTTGGGCGGTGAAGAGCTCAAGGGAGACGAGATGAAGCTGCTGCGACCCGAAGAGAGCGATTGCGGATCCCTTTCTACCAGTACAATCGACGGACCGCTTCCCACAGCCCCGGGTAACTCTGGTTCCGGGTCCGGAACTCCTGTCGAGCGAGGGCTGGCTCCCCGTGCCCTCCCTACCGACAACACCTCCCCCAATCCCCTCTATGTTGCGAGCTTGACCCCTGTCCCCTGGGTTTCGCAGAATGGATTGGCCACAGGGCAATTCTTCCGCCACAACCCCGGTTTTAATGTTGCAGGTGTCAACGGCGTTTACGGTTGTACTTCTGTTATCATCGTCTCTGAGAAGGGTGTCTATCTCTCGCATATCTGGGAAGGCCCCGTCTTTATCAACCCGGATTGGAGCCCAACAAGTGACGACTTTTTCCGTCAGAATTCTTTCGAGCGTCTTCGGGACGGAGTGCCAGGTGAAGCTCAGAGCATCACCAGCCTTATCGGCACAGATGCGCAGCCTGGTCCATTGCATGCGTTTTTCAGCCCCAAGGTCTACGTCCTTACCCCCTACACAGATCTCACCTTGCCTGTCATCGTCAACACGAGGTTTCAATACCAGCAGCGCGCCGAGTGGTTGGCCAGTCAGGTTTCCGGCATCCTCCCTGGCTCGGGAGGCTCAGGAGAGGTTCTCGGCTATACTCGTACCAACGCGGTGCTGTCGACTATGGAGCCTGGCTGGCTCGGTCGTGCCATCATCGAGATTGATACTCTGCAGTATGTCATGGCCAGCCGACATGACCCCAATGGCCTCGGTCTCGCTGTCGGCCGTTGGCGTCTTTGGGTTGAGGATAGACTTATCACATTCCAGGACTTCTGGCTTCCCAACTTTGGCTTGAACGGCTTCAGGAAGCGCCAGGAAGACGAGCAAGAGCCGTCCAACAAGTGTTTGATCCTTGGTGATTCGGCCGGCACGACTACTTCGGCCGAGGCTACTTCCACCGATGCCACTTCTGCCCAGACGACGGAGGATGTGAAGACCACAGAGACTTCGTCTGAGGAGTCTACCAAGGCCGAAGAGACAACGTCTGAGAAGACCACAACGGCCGATGAGACTACTACGACCGAGAAACCGTCGGAGGAAACCACATCCACTGCACAGCAGACAGCTGAAAAGACCACTTCGGAGGAGACCACCCCAGAGACTACCACCAGGCCTCCCACGACTCTTCGCACCACCACCTCGGCTCCCGAGACGACCACAACCGATGATTCTTTCAAGGGCCCCTACCCCTGTGTCAACTTTGGTGGTCCCCGTGTTGCCACACCCTACTGCCAGTGCTCTACCACCACCGCCGGCCAGACCTTCATCACCAGCGCCCCTCACATCTCGGGTCGCTGTGACTACACTGAGAACCCC